>JANHGB010077847.1:0-85101 GCA_026283785.1 Coracopsis vasa
AGTCAGCTTTGCAAAGATGAGAAGGAATGTCCACGTGGTGGGTGATGGAGATGGCTGTATGCTGTGGCTGTTAGTTTACGTCATTCCATAGTACTGCAATAGGGATGATGAAAGGGAGGAGACATGGAAGCGTTCCTTATTGAATTCTGAGAAGTGATGGCTCTGCAGTAAGTAGAACCATGTTTGTAAGTGAACGATTTGTTCTTTATCAACGGCATAGTTTCTGAATGTATGTTGTACTGAAAAAAAAGGGAAGTTTTCTTTAAAATCTCTGATTTTTATTTTTTTTTTAGTGACATGTTAAAATTTAATACAGCAAACCCACAGAATCACAAAATAAACAGTGCTGTTTACACAGGCTCATCACCATAGCAAGGGCTGTGGCTGCTACAGATTGTACATAGTATTGTTCCTACTATGGTTTTTCTTTGGGATCTTAGTCAGTGATTTTCTTGACTTTACTGTTGCTCTAAAAGGAAAAGGAGTCAGGAAAAAAGGTGCTGCTTTGAAGGGTGGAAAGCATCTGCAAGAAAATGGAGTGCTATTTTGAAAAGAGGAATAAACCAGGTAAACAAAGTTGTTGCACTGAATCTGCACTTAAAAGAACATTACTACACTGAAGATACAATGCTTCCAGTCTCATAAAACACGGAAGATGAGAGAAATCTGGCAAAAAAAGATACTTCTGAATATGTCTATGGTGGAATTTGGATGGGGTTGAAGGATTTAGTTAGCACTGCACAGAAAGGAAGAAGAAAGGTTCAAATCATATCCTGAGTTCTTCATCACTGGGTTTTTAGCAAATTCTTTTCATCCTCTGAGTCAGAGGAAGCAGGAAGGCAATTTATACTTCATAGACTTTTTGTGAAAGATGAGAAGTTTTGCATTTTGTTTCATGTAGCTTAAATCCTGTTCTGTGCATGAACAAGTTGATCCAGAACAAGTGATGCATGCATTTTAGGAGTGGAGTAAGATATTACTGTCATAACCAGATGTGTGCAGCTATCTTCTCATGGGCTAAGTGCAGATATTCTAACTAAGTTTTGAAAAGAGTATGTCAAGTGAACACACTGTGAATCAGGGGCAAGTATAAGATACAGCAAGTGTAGGAGGAAATGGGTTCTATACATGTATTTGCTCTGTGCAACTCCCAGTGATGAGTTAATTGATGAAAAAATTCCTGCCTTTCTTGACATCAGTGACAGGCACAGATACTTAAAATGGGACCAAAATGTGCCTTTTCAGTAGTCTGTCTTTCTGCAAAGGTCCCTTGCGTGCTTGTTCTGCAGCCTTATCCTAACAACATCGGGTTTTAGGATCCTTTATCTGTCCTGATATTACTTCCCATATCTCGTATCCTGTTGATATGCTAATGCTGTCTTTGCCAGATTCTATCTTGCATTTGCTTAATGCTATTCCTTTAGCCAAACCAATTATCCAGTTCAGAAGTTATCAGAAGAAAAGGATGTTAGAATTAGTAGGAGTAAATCTATTTATTTGCAAAGCTACAGATATGTTTCCCTTAATGCACTAGGAATTGAACAGATGACTTTGATTTGTACTCAGCTCCAAACAGCATTCTCCAGCCACTTCCTAACCTGAAACCCTTATCAATTAGCTGCTCTTGGGATGCTGCTTCCTGCAATAAATAGCATTATATTTTGTATTTTGACATGCCTCATCAGTATGTGCTTTTATTTCTTTGGAATAAAGTTGAACGTGGCTCCATAAACAGTCAGTCTACTCAGATGTGCTGACATTCCCAAGGTACTGCCTCTGTCAGTGATACAGCATCTTTAAGCTTCTGAGGTTCGAGTGTGAAGTATGGGTAGTGATCTACATTGCTCTATACAGACAGATACATAGTTAGTCCTCCTTTGGTCCGGTGTGTCAGCTCAGCTCTTGGGTCTACAAGTTTTAGTGAAACTTAAATTGCATGGAGTTAACTTCCTCAGGAAGCACCTCTTATGATTTCTGTCATGCTGCCCTTCACACTCAGGAGTGACTCCTCTTAAATGCATTCATAGCCACTGGAATATCTGCATTGAGGCTTGATAATATCTCTATCTCTGATGTCTCAAAGATCTTAACATTTAGGTAGGCTTGCTAATGGTATTGCGTGTCTGCAGCAATGATTTTATTTCATAGTTTCCATTAAACATCTCATATGCCTTTTGCAGTATCTTGACTGAGCTACTCGCTTCCCTACGTTTTAAGAGAATCTTACAGCAGGTTTATTCCCTGATTATGTTTATGATACTAAAAATAATAATACGGCACCCCAAAGGAGAGTTTTAGCCAAAATGAGAATTGCCTAAGTTGACAGGACTTGTAATAAGAACCCTGTTTTCAACACAAAAAGCAATGTTGGAATAAAAGGTTGAGAATTATAAAAATCTGGAAATTCTGGGTAGATTTTTTTCCCCCCATAGATATGGTCTATAAAATAGCATTTACTTGAGCTCATTTCTCTGTTCTAGAGATTCAGATAGTATTTGATAATAGATTGAAATACCAAGGATAAAATCACACCCTTCTAATCAGATAAGTAAGAACAAGGGACAGATACTGTAAAATAGTGCTGTATGTACATGTGTTTTTCTTTGCGTGCGCATATACCCAGTGCTATCTTTGTCTCCCTCATGATTTAGTTTCCAATTAGATATCTGTTAAAACAGGTAGGTAAGCTGGGCAAAAACAAATACCAGGGTCATGTCTTGTTGCTTTCCGAGTTTAACATCTATGAATACAAAAATTAAAAGACTGTTTTCTTAGCTAAGTATACAAATGGTTTGGTTTCAAAGGTTTGTTTCTTCATTTTAAGAACACTTTCTTTATAAGCATATTGTAATCCTAATTTATAAATCAGATCATCCTGTTTCCTTTAAAACACCTTACACCAGTGTAGTTAAGATATTCTGCCCCTCGTGTCACATCATTGCTCAGTGCAGTGGGAACATGCAACATTACTGCTGCTCTTAGTTTCTAAAAATTCATGTCATTTGCTTAAAAATCAACTTTCACAGTGCGCAAGAAATGAGGGCATCTGTCCCAAAACTTCTGAATGCTATTTTTAGCTATTCTGCATTTGAATATGTGTTTCTTTTCATATTGTTCTACTTTTTGGTCAAATGATGAGAAAACAGCTCCACTGCAGTGTATCGCTGCTGATACCTCAGGAGTGTTTATACTCAGTTAAAAGGTACAAAATAGAGAAATACGTTTTCACTAAGAATTTATTTCATTTAGCCAGTGTAAGATTTGACAGAGGCTTCGATTCTGCACCCAGCATTTGTGTTAACACACCAGTATCCCTGTGTTCCAAATATCTTTCTGATTTTTGCCTTCAAAATGAGTAGCATGTAGTCTTGTATTTTTGTGCTTCTTGCTGGATATTTCTGGCTTATGAGAAGGTGTTTAATTGCAAACTGAGCCTGTCTGGCTGCAATCAAGTAGAATTTCTTCATTTCTTAAGTCTTACCCTTTGATAATGTAAAAAACTCAACCACCCATACAGCTGTGATTGTAAGACATCTATAAAGCAATCTTCTAATAAGGTGAGTGACAGGTGAAATAATGAAGTGTGAACACTTTTCAAAACCACTTTTAATTTCATTAAATGTGTACAGCAAGGAGGAGGACAAGGGCTGGCATTTTATGTAGAATGAATAGCAGATAACTTGTCCATAAATCTACAAAACATGGATGGTCAGATGATGTATAGGCTTAAAAATCAGGAAAAAAACCTCATTGTGTGTGTCTTCTGAGCTCATCTAAGGGATTTGGAAGAAGTTAGGAGGGAAGTCAAAAGGGAAATCATTGAAATTAGCCTTGGGGGTAGGATGGGGGGATAATTTTTAAATCCCCCAAACATGCTTGTTGATGATGTATGTGGCAGTTGTTAGTGGGGAGGATGGTGATAATCTGCTGTTGAGGCCTTAATGAACAGTGGAAATAACTTGATGGAAAACAGTGTGTGGGTTCCCCATCCTCTGCCTTCCCAGGCTCTGCTTGAGGTAGTTTGTTCATGTCACTGCGCTAGCTTTTAGGCAGCTCTTTCTCCAGCAGAGTTTTGTCACCCAAAGGATGTTACCAATCTTTCACAGGGTTATATAGTGAAAGTCAGTCTGTGTCCAAGGGTGTTTGTGGAGTTGCTGTGGAGTAGCTAATACACGGTGGTAATATCACCAGAATTTCTCTTACATTTCATAAGTGCTTTTCACTACTGGTCAGGTGAGTAATGCTGCTAGTTAATTGGTGGAGTGTTGCACAAGTAGACTGAGTAGCCTGGCAATAGTTGAATTTTTCTGAGATAAGAGTTAGTAACAGTACTTCTCTGAAAATCTTACATGTGGATGGGTTTCTGCAGGGTTCCCTTCCACTGCAGCTGAATAGGGAGTGAATATTCTGGCTTGGTGGTGGAACCAAAATGAATAAAGATGGAAAGTTGATGTATGTCAAATGATTGTTTTCTTTCTTCCTTCTCCTTCCTCCAAACTCCTCTTCCCTGTGTGTTCCTGAACAGCAACACAAAGGAAAAGTACCAAGTACTGAATTTGATTCAAACTCACTAAGCTTATTCTGATTTCTGGGAGCTAATCTTTTGTGACATTCTTATATAGAATGTGATATGGCTATTTTAGTAAGTCTAAAATATTTAGATGCTTTACATTTACCTTTCAATATTGTCTTGTAAATTATTAGTGTAATGCAGTCTGAATTCCTCCCCATTACTAGTATGGCTTGTCTGTTGTTCACACACTCACGCGCACGTTTGTGTTTTTATACTTGTGTTTCCATGTGACTCTGTAGCATCTTCTTTGAAGGTAACTTGGGAACATGCATTTATCAATATGAAGATGACAGTTTTTATTAATTCAAGAGTCCAGACTACTGCTGCTTTGTCAGAATCTGTTGATCTCTAGTGAAATTAATAGAGTAGGTTTAATTATGTGAGTTGGAAGAAGTATTAGTTGAGAGGAAGGAGCATTCTGATGTGTGATTGATGCTCATGCTAATGCTGGTGTTAGCAGTGTGGCCTTTGCCCACATGATTCTTGTCTTGACAAGCCTGGTGGCTGCACTGTTGTGTGTATATTGAGGGTTAGCACTAGCAGTCTGTAGGGTACTTCGTATCTGCAGCTGGCCAGAGGATTGCAGCCATTCATTTTCTAATACTGGTTTTATAAGCTTCTGTAACTTATTTATAGCCTGGTTGGGTGTAGGTTTGATTGTTTCAAATCTGCTTTAGCTTCTCCTAGCCGCTGTTTGAGGGGGAAGGGAGGAAAGTTCTTTCTAACAGTCAGCCAAAGCATAAATAGTGTTATGGCCCACTGGGAGCACTTGGTTCTCGAGCCTCAGTGAGGGCTCTCAGTTCCCTTCTTGATACAGTCTTGATTCTTAGTCTGTAATTCAGTTGTTGGAGTCTGACTTTTATCTTAAATACTCATTGAGATGAGATTTGTAGGAAAGTGTGCACAGCTTGAACTTCAGCCTGTGTGTATAGAGCTCCTTCCCTTTCATGGTCACCTACAGAGCCAACGGGGAGAAATGCTTTGGAGACAATTCATTTTTTTTAATACTCTTTTAAGTAATGCTTTGAATCTTACTTTTTAAGAACCAGTGTAACGCAGTTGTGATAACTGCTGTATTGATACCGGGATACTTAGTCCATTTTTTGTCTTATCCCAGATGCTTTCTGACTGTAGTTATTTACATTTCATTGTATGTTATATATCTTCCACAGCAAGTCAGGCACAAATAGTTTCCATGTTTGCTTTCATGATATGGGTTCTGGCGTACAGAAGTGAATCACTTTTACATTTGACCAATAGCTCAGTAACCAGCAGTGAATGATTTTAATAAATAAAATCCTGTCCTTTAAAAGAAGTTCAATCAACTACAGTGTGTATTGTGCACTGAGTACCTGTCTCCCCTCGCAGTGTGGCAGTAGTAATGGTAAAGTGATAGATATTCTGGACGAGGTACAGAGGCAGATTGATATAATTTGTGTACAGTGCTTTGAGCCCTTTTGCAAAGGAAACTTGTTTTACTAATGAAGGTCTGTTCTTGTCATGTAGAGAACATTTTAGTCATCAGGCAATTTTCACTCCCTCAATATTTGTTTTGGAAGCTATTATTGTTGGAAAGGTGCCGAAGTGTCCTTTATGGAGCCATTTACAAATGCCTTTGCATGAATTTGCCAGCAGGGTATGAATAGCAGTGCAGCTGGGGGGTTTCTATCCCCTGTAAGGCTACTGTTGCTATTTCAGTTACTATAGTCTTAAACAACATTCTGTTTTGCAATACATATTTTCTATCATACAGTGCAATAAACTCCAATTTCTGCTATAAAGCTGTAGTGTTCCATTAAAACTGGGTGTTGCGACTGTTTACTTAAATCCAGTTTTGATAAAGCAGAAAATTAACTCAGTTTCGAAAGCAAGTAAATCTTTACCCAGCTGTCTCCTTTTCTCAGTGAGATTTTAAGAGACATAGTAGCTTCAGCAATCCTCTTCCCTTAGTGGTACAGATCAGTGGAGTTGAAGCACCTCCATGTTTATGCTGGAATGGGGATGTAGCTGGAGTCCTGCCCATGCTAGACAACAGGGATGGGGGCTCGTTATGGAACAGTTAATTGTAAGATCTTTATTTCATTGTAATCCTAGTAAAAACGAGGTGCACTGGTGTATAGCATGCATGGAGATCTCTCTCCTACTGGACTTCAAGCATTCAGTAGTATTTAGAAGAGAAACTTCTAAATTTCTTAGAAGAAGAAATGTTAACATTTTCTCTTGCCTTTTTTTCTTTACTCAACTGCTGTAGCAAGTCTGGTTCCTTTATACATTTGTCTGACTTCTAGGAGGAGATTGTGCATGTTCCTTCTAGCCAGGTGGCACACGGGAATCAGAATTACAGGTTGCTTTGGGCCAATTTTTAACATGTCTCATGCAGCTGTACTGAGTTTAGAAGTTCAGTAGTGGGGAGATGTTCATTTTCTATCTAGCAGAGGGATAGAAAATGTTCTTTGGTTCATTTGGTAGTAGTTATTCATAGTGGGAAAGATAGACATGGCAAACTTTGCTTTTGTGGGAATATTAAGTAAAACTAGAAACAGTCAATGACATATTTATAACTGTAGGGAATAATTGCTTATGGTTGTGACCAGGGCAAAAAAAACCCTAACCCTCCAAACCCACAAACTTTAATTGTGGCTGTTGGTGTAGCTGATAGTTACTGCAATAAAGACGACAGACAGTCAAGTAACTGAGAAAAGATGAGCTAAGAAAAGTCTTCTAATTTTTGTTGAGCAGTATTTATGGAATATTTTCTAGGAAAGTTGTGTTGCTCTTTCAATTTCTTGGCTTATTTCAGTTATGTGGTATTACTTTATATTTTCCATATTCTTTATTGTGCAATATTCTGTGAAAGCAATTTATAAAATCCCATCTTTAACCCTGAGTACAATCATAGTAATTTAAAGAGAAAAATGCAGAGAATATTCTAGGAATGTGTACAATCTGTAAAGTAACATAAGCTGTGGCTTGTCTTTTATGTCTGTCTCTTCAGTAAGAGGGGATCTGCATACCTGAGGCAGGTTTGCCCTCGGAGGTTGTACTTGCAGGAGGGATATCCAGGAAAGCTTTGCAACACTCTGCCAGGCTGGATTCTGAGGAAGAGATCTCAGTGCCAAGAGGTGCTGGATAAGTAGTACTGAAGCATGTGGGAAGAGCAGCGATTCCTCACATGATGGTTCAGATACTGAGGTGAAGATGATCCTGAAAACTTCTTGGATCAAGGCCTCTCAACAGCAGACCTGACAACCATAGTGCAAATGCTTGGTTTGAGTGCAATATGGCTTGATGGTTCAGTAAGAGGAACATAATTAGAAAAAGTACCAGATTATAACTGGGTTTTGAAAACATAATGTTAAAGCTTTATATTTATGTTATGTGGCTTGCCAAAAAATACTGAATGTGGGTTTTCATGTTTTACACATTAATTGTATGAAAAAACATCTCTTGAGTCAAGCTCCTAAAAGCTGGTAGGTGGAAATACATAATTTTTAATGTTCTTGTTATTTACTTCCTTGTTTCTGACCACTTGGCCTGGTTGATGTCAACTTTCAGGTTTTCCTCTGGAAGAAAGGAGATAAAAAGTAGCAGGTTTTTAAAGAATATAAATATTAAATTCTGCCTATTTAGTGTTCTAAGAAAAATACCAAATACTGCATCCTGCTGCACAGTTGTGGGTACAGGAGAGATCCCACAATGTCATGAAGTGCTTTTGAAGTCCTTGTAAAGATAGTGCTAAAAATAGGCTGAACTGTTTTTTTTCCTTCATGTTTGTCTTTATCAGTCAAATCAGTCACACTCTAAAGTATCTATTGGTGTGCTGCCTCATGAGAGTTTAATGATGACTTTAATTCAGCGTAAGCTGACAGTAGGTCAGAGATGCCTCTATCTTGGATGGAGTTACGAAATTTCCTTAGTTTATTACCCTATTAAAATTCATTTTAAATGTCAAAGTTTCTAATTTGGACAAGGCAATTTAATTTAGGAGCATCTTCAAAGTAACACAATTTTCTTCTTGAGTGCCGAGTGAAATATCAGATAAAAGTAGAAGACCTTCACAGCATATTAGATTCAATTATTTGTATTTTAACTTTAGTTTGCAGGAGGGGTTATAAGAAATAATAATTTCTAGTCTTTTCTGACTTGCCTTTTGTGTTTAAAACCAATTTGGAGAAAAGCTTTACCTAGCAAAAAATACTGACTATTTAGAGAAAAAATCAAAATAAAGCCAACATGGTCAGCAAAACCCAGCTGCTGTGTTTTCCTTAGAGAATTCTGTATTTTGCTGTCCTCTGAATGCCCCATTGCTTGCTTCAATCCAGTTTGTGTTCTATTCTGTAGTGCTACTCTAATTTTCTGTCTTGCAAGGTTCTGGCGTGTCTGCACTAGACCTTGATCTCTGTGCTGATCTTGTGTATTAGTTTGTCTTCTCACTCTATGAAGTGTTTTGCCATTCAGGTATCTCCAGATTGAACAACTAACTGAACGAATGACTTACAGCAGGTAGAGTATTACAGAGCAAGCAGATGGCAAGGCTAGATGGTAGCGCAAGTCTAACATTGTCCACATGAGCACAAAGATTATCAGATAATGATGAAAGGAAATGCTTTTCTGAGCCCTTTTGATGTGATTCTGGTTTTGAAGCTGGACCCACAGCTGCTCTGTCACTTGCCTGTAAGAGCTGGAGCTTTGATAAACAGGTTTTTCTTGTTAATAAAGAAATGTCATTAATGATGTCTAAGGACATAAGGTAACAGAGATGCTGTTTTGTTGCTCTGATTAATTCCTTGTGTGGGAGTATGCGATGAACAATGGAGGACAAAAGACAGGATAAATTAGTTTAGTGGTAAGGATTGGGGAAGACTAGTTGGCAAGTAGCTGGTTTGTGAACCTTAAATGTTAACCTCCCTCACAAAAAACAGTTGTGGTGCTTATGTGCACTGTCACTAGATTGCTGTTGAGTTTGGAGGATAGCTAATGTAAAGCTCAAGACAGTGTCTGTGAGACAAATAGCATTTATAATGTATTCCTCAACTAATTAGATATCATTTGGTATCACACAATTTTCATTTCCACAGGAAATTACAGCAGCACAGGAGAAAAATGAGTGTAAGAGCTTTTTAAGTCACAACGAATTTTGTTTGAAACAAACCTCTTAGTGGTTGATACTTGCATTGTAATAGGGCATATGTAACATTGACCAGAGGCCCCTCATCATTGTAACTTGCTATCAGTGCATATTTCCATGTTTGCATACTCATAATTCATGCTAAGAGCTGCCATTTTCGAAGGTGCTGGCCTGCATCTAGAATTGATCACTGCGGTGTTTATGGGTCTTTAATAGCTGTGCATAAGCTCACTAGTTGACTAGATGTTACAAGTCTATTGTATGCCATACACTTGTTAAAATAGACTTAAATTGCATATATAGAAAAAGGAATGACGTTAATGGTAATAACTTAAAGCTAATCATCAGATTTTCATGACTTGAACTTCAAAAGCTTTTGATTACATCCTATGTTTATTTAGCATTGACTTATTCAGCCACTTAAATGTTAGCTAAACCTGTGCTCTGAACAACTAGCTGCCCCAAAAATACTGGTTTCACTTGTTTCTTGTGAATCCACAAGAAAGGATCTGGTTTTTGTTCTACAGTGTGAGCAAGAATGCAGACTCTCTCAAATTCAGGTATTGATGTAAGAGGAGTTAATATTGGGAGGATGAATGACTTTCATGTGCTCCAAATGTAGGTTTCAAGACAGTTAATTTCAAAATGGCATATCTCAGCAGATGTGTGGAATTTATAATAGATTTCATCTTCACTCTGAGCCATGATATATAGTTACATAAAAATTCTAGAACTGTCAAGAAGGGGAAAATTCTCAATGCAAATCAATAACAATTTATCTGTATTGCCAGATCAGTTATATTCTGGGGATTGTAATTTTTCAATGAATAGATAATAGTTTTACATAAGCATTGTAATTTCGTTTTATATTGATTCATCTTAATAGTTCCTTCTAGTTATTAGCTTTACCCTTACTTGTTTGACAGTACCACCTAGCGAATGTGGCCATTGTCTTAAGCTGCAGTTTCTGCTCATGCACATAAGATTCCATGCTAATAATACCAATGGCAGGGCAAAATACACATGGCATGCTTACTGTGAGCACTTGCCTTAGCTTCTGACCAGAATTGTACAATTCATGCTGGAAACTGCTGCTGCGACTATATTGTCACTAGTGCTTGCGACAAAAAAAATTGAAGCCATTTGGATTATAGATCCAAATGTAAATTGCATTATATATCGAAGTGTAAGTTGCAAAGCCATCTCTCACTTTCAGTTACAAATCTTCTAAGCTGTGTTTTGTGGTTTTATATCTTGCATTCAAAACAGCTCAGGTACTTGGGTAGTTAGAGCCTGACTTTAGTAGAAGGCTGATGTATTCAGGATGTCTTGTATTGAGCTCCAGAGAATGACTGAGCAGAAAGATCAGTGGTTATGCAGAAGTCTAACTTCCTGTGGTTGGAGCAGCTAATACTTCCATCTTCTCATGCTTGTCTCTGATGTTTCTTTGCTACTGAATTTGGGAATCTAATCACTGCTCTCTTTATTTTAGACTAGTGAGGTGTTGGTAGTTTCCTAAAAGTGATCTATCTTTTTGAGTCCATCTTTCTTTTTGAGTTGGGTAACTATTGTAGCTCTGTTCCTTAGTAGGTGTATTTGTGAGATTGAGTATTGTGAGAGCCTCTTTCTGTCTGTCCCCAGCTCTGTTTTATTTCCTCTCTTTTCTTTCTTCCCTCAAGCACATGTAGATTTTTTTTTCTTGACTCTGTTTTAAAGTCATTCCCCAGTTTTCAAGTTGTCTTATTAAAAGAGATCATGATAAAAGTAAATCATAAAGAATGAACTTAAACTAGTAAAGAAAGTTGATTCACAGTTCACACTGTGTATCACACAGATAAAAGATGCACTGTAGAGAACATTCTGGTTCTCCTGACCACTGTTGTGATCCCCTGAATTTTATTGATGCAAATAATTGTATGTTGATATCAAGGGGCATGTTCCACATGCAAGCTCAAATGATAATTCCTTTGCTTTGTTCAGTTTGTGAATTTTTAATGTTGTTTAATAGAGGTACTGGTGAGTGAGCACATGCACTCTTAGGGGTGACACAAATTAATTCCACTCCCATCATGAAATCTCTCCTTGGATTTATCACAAATTGCTGCAGCTGTGAGTGATTCCATGCTCTCATGAGAAGTAGGAGATTAAATTCTGTCACTACTGTACTAGTTTAATTAATTTATCCTCCAAACTAATCATTTCCCTGTGCCAGTTCCTCTCTCTTTGGTCAGTATATGAATTAGTTAATGTCAAATTAATTAGTTAGTGCAGTCAATGTTTAAAAGCCTTCTAAAAGTGGTAAGAATGGCTACTGCAGATTCTAAGTGTTAGGGAAGTAGGAGTTCATGTTTTTAGTGGGAAAAACAGAAGTTGCACTTTCCCATTAGTTGCTTGACTACTGCTATTGATTTGAATATGGAACATGCTTATCTACAAGAGCAAGGGTAGAAGTTTAAAATCCACAGTGCCCATCGTTGCCAATAGATCCTGAAGTGACATTTTTCTAATAACTTTGAGAATAACAAAGGAAAATGGGAATAACTCTGAGTCAAGAGGAATTGAACTGTGCTGCATGTTAAGGAAGGAGCATTCCAGTTTACTAATTTTTTGGAACAGAAATCACGGTATCTCAAAAATAACCGTGATTTTTTGAGCCTTTTGAAAGAGTTTGAAGTCCTTAACATTACCTTACTACTGAGTTTAGGCTGTGTGTTCTTATTGAGCAGTATCTTTTTTGGTGAATAATGGGGACATGTATACAATAAGCTGAGAATTGTTGCACTTTTTTAGTGAGGAATGTTCATGCATTTGGCTTTCTTGGGAAATACAGCCTTACAAGAGGTGTAAACAGGGAGCAGGGCAGAGATCCTTAAAAGGCAGTTACCTGAGTTGGCAATGTCTCCTCATCATCCTTGAGTCCTGACCTGTCAGTTTTGCCAAAACAGAGAAATTGGAGCTGATTACAATATGTGGCACTGCAAAAGGCAGAGGGAAGTTATGGGGGAGTAGTATCTATTTTCAGAAGCAAGATATTTGCAACTTGGTACTAGTAGATGACAGGATTAAGGCAAAGTTGTGTCTATGCCGAAGTTTGGGGAAATCACCAACCATAGGTAAGAGAGAGCGCAAGCACCTCGGGGTTTGGCAAACTGAGTATATTTTCTTTAAACAGTTGGCTTCTTGTCCCCTCTCAAGTATGTGTATCCATGGTCTTTCATATATCAGTAAGGTTGGTTCTGCCTACTGTAATGGTTGGAACCTAGGGGTTTGTAACACAGACACTTCAGATGGATAGATCCCTTCAGAGAAGCCAAGATTGGGGTCTCAGTGCAGACAGAAGATAGAAGGAACAAAAAAGAATGACTCAAAGCTACTTTCTGTAGGGAAAGAAACACAAATGCTGGTTTGCTTTTGCACTCTGCAACTCATACCCCATATGACTTTCTGAGTGCTTTCAGAACTGTCAAATACATAAACTTTGTGCTCTTTACTTCGCTTGAAAACAGTGCTTGAGTGTTATTTCTTGTCACTTCTGGAAAGATGCCAGACTTTCCAAGTACTTGCTTGCTATGCTTGAGCCTTCTGCTTACCTATACTGGAGTTTCAGCTACCTTTTCTGAGTAAAGTTGAGAATACTTAACATCATGGGTAAAAGTAAGTCTGTTTATAAGTGATTATAAGAAACTGGAATAGGACTCTGTTCTACAGGAATATAAATAATATAGCAAAGGAATATTCCACCCCACCCCTCCTTCAAGAACCTAGTTTGATTCTTCAGCATCATGGAATGTTTTGAGGAAGTTTTGATAAAGGACAATACTAAGTCAGTGTTCATGTACTATGTGCTCATGTGCCCACTAGGTAACATGAGTGTCTCTGTCTGGAAAAATTACTACGGGAATGGATAAGTGAAATATTTGCCTAGCGTATTTTCCACTAAATGAGTTAAAACTTGGAAAGAAAATGCATGTTGCTATAACGAAATTAAACTTAAGTCTAATGAATGAATTGAATTTGATAATCAAATAAGGTACACCTTGTCCTCTGTATTTTGCAGATGTTTTAGGTACCATATTAAGAACATCAACACTTAAATTTTAGTAAGTTTTAAAATAGGATCTGCTGTCTTTAAGTGTGTCTTTAATAGTGCAGATACTGACTGAACAGGGAGGATGCAATTCATTTGTTGCACTTTTAATGAACCATTTCCAATGGCATTTTGTTACTGGTTTCAGAAGTGGCATTGTGTTCTGTCTTGATTTCTTTCTGAATTGGCTACAAATGGGAAAAGCAGCTGAAGGTATCTTGAAGATGCTCAGAGAGAGGAGACAGTAAAAACTATGTAGATGATTAATACAATAGCAGATGGCATTATTTAGAATGAGTGGCTGAATCCTTGCCAGTTAAATGGGTGTCAGAACAGATAATGGTTAACATGATTGGAAAAGAGGTAATTTCTTCAAAATACAGTGGCTCATGTAAAACAATTACATACGCAAAAGTGAGTAACCATTTTAGAAAACTATCTCCTGTTCTGGTGCATTTAATTGAACAAGTTTAATGTTTGTCATTATTTAGAGATGCAGGAAGTTCAGAAATTGTAGAGCTTGGTAATTTAGCGTGATGCTGATGTTCTGCAGGGAAGACAATGAGGTTCATTTTAATAGGACCTTTAACACTTTTTCATATTTTAAAAGAACACAAAATCGGCTGAAAACATCGTGCACTGCAGCTGCAGCACAGGCAATAAAGAAGTGAAAAGTAAGGCACAAAACTTCTCTCAAACCAGTTTTTTCCAATGATTCAGGGTTCGAATGGTGGTCTTAACTCGAATGTCCGTTTGGGTATTGAAGATATACGTATACTTTTAACTTTTGTGCCTGTGCTAAAAGTTAATTTAGTTTCTTGCTTACTTGGTGTGTGAAGTGACATGGATGTGTTTAGTCATGAGTGTTAAAGTGATTTATCTAAAAAAGGCAGGTAGGCAGGAAGGGTGAATCTTTTGGGCTTAATGTTTTTAATTGCCTTGCTCTCTTTTTTTGAAGTCTTAAACCAGATGCTGAATTAATTCATTGTTTTGCGTGATTGTTCTCATTTCTGGACCTCTGTATTAACCCAGCCGACTGTGCCGGAGACAGAAAAGAAAGGACATTTTCTTAGTTATTGTAGTATTGCCATTTTGCTTGTATTGAAACTCTTGGTTATTCTCTATGCTTGCAGCTGCTGGCTGGGCACTGCAGCAGCATTATTAAATTACAGTTATTGCTCTGTGTCCTGGTCTGATGAGATGCTGTGTCAGAGGTGTTGATCGCTCAAAACATTTTCTCTTCAGATGCTGGCACCAATGCAACTCTGAGATAATTGGCAAAGTAGTGGAGTTTATTGTAAATTTAAGTAGTTGCATTGCTACTAATACCTGCTTGCTTAAAGAGTTACTTCAGAAGTAAAGAAGTTCTGAACTGTGCTGAAGATCTGAGTCGTCTTCGATATAAATAATAGTTTATTTTCCCAATTTCTGCATTTACAAAACAATCAGTGCAATTCTAAAAGTTGCTTTGATCTTTTTCTACATTGTTTATTAACTAGTGAAATAGCAAATATTTAAGTATTTACTACTTTGATATTGCTGTACTGTATAATAAGTTGGCTTTAGGGGACTGGAAAATCTTCTCTTTCTGAGCTCCAACACTGAGGAGCTGAGTAACTTCACACAAAGTTCACGCTCTGTATGCTAAATGTCATCTCATATCAAACTTGGGTACTGTAGACCTTGCGCAGCTAACAGGTATTGAATTGGTGTATCTGTAAGCATAGCCAGCGATAAACCAGGTTCCATGGCATATTGAAGATTACAAATAATAAACTTCATGTTATACTTGGATCTTAGTCCAATTACCACTCAAGGCAGCGCTGACTTTGAACTTAATTCACATTTGTTAGGGCCTTGTCCATTGGATGTTAAAAATCTCCAGGACTGGGGCATCCCACAGCTTGGGCAGCCTGTTGCTTGGAAGGGGCTTCTCTATGCCATCTGGTCCAAATCTCTGTTTACAGGATGATTACTGCCAGCAATATATCAAGTCAACCATTGTTTAGTTTAGTTAAATTTCACAGGATGTTGACCTACTGCAGTACTTAATACCCAGCTGAATCTCCCGAGATAGAATCTGTGGCCATTACTTCTGCTGTTGAACTTACTCTCAAAATCTTCCAGTGATGGAATTCCCAAGCTGCTTGGGCAGTGCTCCAGCCTCTAAAAAATACGGTCTAGTTTTCAAGTATCCTAATTTTTACTAAAGACTTTCTAGCTCAGGAGCGAACAAGCTGATATGGAAGCTGAGCACGTTGTACTCTGTCTCACAGCTGGGGCAGGTCTTCTCTCAGAGCTTCATTTGTGTGTTTTGCATCTTTTAGGAGACTGAAGTGGCAATTTATGCTCTGCTGGGTGTATGTGAGGCTAATTCTACTGTAGTTTGTGTTTAATACTTTATTACATTCTGTTTGTCTGAGGTCAGTTTGTATAATTCAAAGGTTTAAACACCTGGTTTGATGCTCGTTAGTGTTGCTTCATGTTCAGTTCTGTCAGCTAACTGTGATGTTCCATTTATTTCAGTCTGTTTATCCTAAATATTACTGTTTACGAGTATTTCTGAAAGGAAAGTTCTACCAGACGGAAGTTTCTTTATGGAATAATTTTCTTTAATGATTATAAGTGCCAGTGCATAGTGGAGAGGGCTGTATGCTTGCACAGTGCTTACATGCATCTATTCTTTCAAACTTCTTGGTTTTGGTTTTAGTTTGGTGTTTTCTAGTGTTTCCCTCTCTTTCCCCCATGCATTCCTACCTACTCGTTAAGAAATAATGGAGTTTCTGCAGTGATGACTCAGGTATACTTTGAATTTAGTCAGTGTTTCCTGTATTTGATGCTTAATCTTTTCAAATGCTATTATCCATATGATGTATTATAAGCTTCTGGGGAGAACAGAACATTATAGTTTCTACATGAATAACTTGTAGAGAAAATGACTAAGTACACTTGTTTATAGGCTTAAAGCATTGGGTTTCAACTGTGAAAGGAATATACGAACAATGGGCCCTGGTTAACATTCTCTGACAGCCGGCAGCTCTGAGGTGTGTATTTGCAGATGTCTGCAGAACACAGATAATCAGTATTTGGAAGAGGTGTGCAAATTAAAGATCTACTTGACCAGTCATAATTGCAGCATTTTAAGGACAGAGTAGCACTGAGAAGTAATAAAATGGCCTTTAATCTCTTGCACTGTTGATTAACCCCACTGCTTGTGGTCATGAGAAAATATTTTGGTGGCTTCAGTGTGCTATCTATGTAACTGCAAGGTGGGGTTTTCTTAACTTACAGGCTTCACTCTGAGACAATATGCGTGTATTACTTAGGAATCTCTTCAAAGAGGTAAAGCAGCTGGAAGTGTACCTTATTTCTTAGTTAAAAGTTCATCTGTCACTGGGGTTGGCCGTGACTCTGATTTTCTTTCTGTAGTATTGAAAGATAGTGGGGGTTTATGCTTTTTTGACATTTTGGCTGCCTGAATCTCACTGAGATACTGCAGTGTCTTACTTGTCTTTAAATACTAAGGTGTTTTTAAATGCTATGTTTAGCATTTAACCGTGCCTGTCTTTTTTATCAGTTGCTGTTTGATACCACCTAAAATGCCCATTTCTTTATAGTGAATGGTAAAGTTTGCAAGTGGCTGTTGAGCGATGACCGTGGCACTGTTCTTTAAGGGGTAGTAAAGCATGTACAGTTAGGAAAAGGCTTTTGTTTTGTGAATACAGTCCAACACTGCTGACTGTGATGCAGAGAAGGTATTACCCTGTGGGGTAGAAGAGATGGGAAAGGGTGGCATTGCTGAGGTTTATTCATAGAGGTGGGTGCCTCTGGCTGTTGATGTGGCTTCAGAAATGTTATGCTGAGGATGCTATATATATTCCACTTCTTCTACAGGTTTTTTTTCTCCTGCT
The DNA here is from genome assembly GCA_026283785.1 of Coracopsis vasa. Taxonomy (NCBI): domain Eukaryota; kingdom Metazoa; phylum Chordata; class Aves; order Psittaciformes; family Psittacidae; genus Coracopsis; species Coracopsis vasa. Next base: position 17,700 of record JANHGB010077847.1, read on the forward strand.
TGAGCTCAGATCTAGACTTGTGAGGCCGTTCTCAAGCTCTCTGCACTATATCCATAATTCAGCAGGAGTAGTGGGAGCCATGATTTCCTCTACAGTCAGTGCAAGTAAAACTCAGTGGAAAAGAAACAAGGTCTGTCCAGGAGGCTGCCAAAGTATTAACACAACTGTTAACACAGTTCAGTATCTTTAGTCTGCTGGGTATTGTTTACTGTCACTGTTTTCTCTCTGATTATGAAAACAAATAATTCTTATGTTGGCAGTTCTGTAAAGACTTTAACTTTGTCTTGAATGATATTTTGAGCAGGTACTTGCTTTGATAATAATTGTAGTACTATAGATTGCACCGTAGCATACTAAAGGAAGAAGATAAAGTGTTTGAGGTCCCAGTAGCTGCAGTTTAATTGTGTTGATAATAAATGGGGGGTATTCTGAAAATAATTTTGAACTGGAAACTTGGTGAGATTGGGAATCGCTGGTGGGTTTTTTCCTTCTCTTACATGAAGGAGGACTTTGCTTTCCTGTTTAGTTTGTTTCTGCATCGGCCAAGTACACTGAAAACTTGGGTTATGACAGGTAGAGCCTTAGTTTTAGGTTTGCAGTTCAGGCCATCAGGTAATGCAAGCAGTCTTTAAAACCTCATTTAGTTTTAGTAGCTTTCACAGTAATGTTAACAGAACTTTTGTCAGCACCTTTGCAGTGTTGTTTAAAGTGCTGACACAAAGGAAGCCTGAGCTAGATCAAATATAGATTATTTTTTCTTCTCCAAGTTGCCATTCTCTAGTTTCTATCATAACTTTGATCATTACAGTAAAATAGTTTCAAGCATATTCTTTTCACCGAGTGACTTATTTTTCTTTCAGATATCATTGCACCAGTGCTATTGGACTGATGGTATTGAACTGATAGTAACTCATCTGTATCTCTCGTGTGACCATGCCAGAGCACATAAGATCTTCCTATTCTTGTGCTGTGTGACAAAAGCTTTAACCTCCTATGTTGTTGTCCTGATGCAGGTGCGGCTGCCTCAGACACTGTTTTCATTATATCAGTACTCTTTGTTCATGTGCTGATTTTTCCTTTTCTCCTTGTGTCAAACTTAATTCTTTGTGTTAATTTCTAATTTGTTGTGTTTACAGCTTTATTAGTTCTTGCTGCTCTGCATCCTAAACATTTTGAGCTTCTGCTGTTGCTCAAGTTCTCTGCTTGCATTTTTTGGATGATTGTGTCTCTAGATAGTCCTTTCTCCTTCGAAAGGACTTAGAAAGATCTCTTATATTACTGCTTTATTTTGTCACAGTTCTTTTCACTGTCCAGATTTCTTTGTTCGACTTTCACTACAGCAACCATTTTAGTCTGATTATGCCTGCCACAGTTACGATAAAGTAGCTTTCCAGTCTGTGGTTGTCAAGCACAACTTGAGTTATTTTGTGGAATCATAGGGTAGTGGAAATCTCTAGATAAGCTCAAAGTCCACCCGAAGCTAAAACAGGTTGTTCAGGAGCTTTTCCTGTTTAACTCTGAAAATCTCAAAGCATTGGAAATTCTGCAGCCCCTCCTGGCTACCTGCTATAGTACTTAATTGTACCCTGTCTGAAGAATTTTTCCTGACATGGTCAGAATTGCTCATGCACGGTTTGTGCGTATTGCCTTTTGTCCTTGCTGCTTCAGATGGAATTTGGGGGTGGGTTTGCATGTCAAAGCTTTGGTAGCAGGAGAGGGGGGCTACAGGGGTTTGTTCTGTGAGAAACTGCCAGAAGGTTCCCCTATGTCTGACAGAGGTAGTGCCAAGATGCTCCAGGACAGACACCCTGCTGCTGGCGAAGGCTGGGCCCATCAGTGATGGTGGTAGCACATCTGGGGTAGCACATTCAAGAACACGGGGGAAAGCCCCTCTGCAACAGCAATTGCAGCCAGAGAGAAAAGTGGGGGTATGTGAGAGTGAGAGATAACTCCACAGGCTCCCAAGGTCAGTGAAGAAGGAGAGAAGCAGCTCCAGGTGCCAGAGCAGAGATTCCTCTGCAGCCCGTGGTGCAGCCCATGGTGAGGCAGGCTGTGCCCCCGCAGCCCATGGAGGGCCATGGTGGAGCAGATATCCATCATGCAGCCTGGAGAGGCTCCCATGCCAGAGCAGGGGAGTGCCCAAAGGATTGATCCCAACCTAGTTTAGTTGAATTATTAATTTTATCTGCTTTCACTGAAATAAGGATATTAGCAGATGTGATATGAACAGATTGTAGATACTAACAGATTTGGTTAGCGCACAGATAAGAGAACTTGCAAACCCAGACACCATTGCTATGAATTAATTCTCATTTTGTTGGCTAGCTTGAAAACATCGCTGGAATTAATTCCCAGTGCAGTGCAGCGCAGCAGGAGAGGTAGCACTGTTTCACAGCAAGTGCTTGTAAATAGCTTAAAACAAATACACAGCTGGTTTGTTTTCTACTAAAGTAAACATGTACCGGCTGTAAATAGCTCAGGGGTGCAGCGCTCACCTTATCTGCCCAGTGTTGTCAGAAGAAACCTATGCTTTCCTTTTCCAAACTGAACTTTATGGTCTGTTCTGGCTGGATTCTTTCAGTGTCAAATACACTGTGATAAATAACTTATTTGTGTTTTTAAAAGAAAACAATCAATTTATTCCCCACAAGTAGCAGCATCATTAAATGCACCAGCAAGGTAAGATAATGAAAATTACTTTCAATAAAACCCCTCTCATAACTCTCCTTTAACTTCCTAGCTCAACCAGAAATCTTATCTATTACCTGTTGATCCAGCAGCTCAAGAACTTGGTAGAAGTTTATTTTTTTAAAACAGATTGGAGGAAGAAAAGACTGTTCAGAAAAACTGCCAATTGCTCTATGTTGTCCTCAAATACAGAATATAAACTGTGTCCCTTCTGCTCAGAAACAATGTGGTAGGCTTTAGCACGTGAGAAAGGGAGACTTTCAAGTTGCTCATCTGGAAAGAGAATGTGTGATGTTGCTGCATTGATTTGTATTGAATTGTTATGGGAAAGCTGAAGTGTTCTATGGCTGTGAACTGATGACCTGTTGTAGAGCTGTCTGTACCAGTGGGAAAAGTTGTACACCGCTGCTAGTGGTTACTGTGTTTTCAGGCTTGCTGCATAGGGTTGCTTCTGTGAGCACTTGGAATGAGCATTGTGGTCAGCATGCTGTTTTGGTTATCTTTTGAAGTCAGCCTGGCTCAGGAAGAACAATAAGGCGTGCTCCTGTTACCATTGCTGCTTAAACTTGCAGTTGTACCTGAAATGATACCATTTAACTTTTGAGCAGTTTGACTGACACTGAGGCTAGATTTCCATTGATTTCAATGGGCTGTCACTCAAACCACTATTGGCATGAACTTTTGCTGTGGTTGTACCTTTTCCAGTGTTCCTTACAGTGTGTATCCTCAGGTGTGTATCTGTTAGCTGTGCATCCCCTGCCTTCCTGCTGTGATACTAAGTTCAGTTTGGAATATTTGGAATGGCCTATTGTCTAAAGCATAAGCAGTCTTGATTAAGAGTGTGATTTCAGTCATTCTTAATATCTTTCTTGGTCTGAAGTGAGTACCTGAAGAGTCTGGTAGGACTTGAAATGGAATCAGTTGGTGATAAGGGTTTATTAGCCTCTAAGTAGCCTCTAAAATTCTAAATAGAAGTTTACAGGGTGTGGATAGCTAGGTTCTGCCAATTAATTCTAATGGATGTTCATGCTTCGTCTGAATACATTCCGTTGTTGTTGTTGTATGGCTGTTCTCCATACATTGAAGCCTGTTGACACTCTGCCTTGCTGGCAGGTGTCACTCTAGGAGGAAAGCATGATGGAAAATGAAAAACCAGCAAAGGAAATGTAGGTTTTCCTTAGAGTAATAACTTTTCATGCAGCAGCCCTCTTCTGACAGGACACAGAAAACCTTTACCAAGCTTTCAAGTTCCTTGTACTTTTTAATTCATGTGACTTCCCATGTTCCACACAAGGCATCCAGAGATGTTTATGCCTTTTTCTGTTTCATGAAAGCACTTCCTTGGAGGAACAGTTTCTTTTTCCTTTGTGACTCTTTCTGTTTGCCTTGTTTTGTGTAGAATTACAAAGATGGGGGGAGGTTACTACTACTGCTACTATTTTCAACAGGAACAAATAGGTGTTTTTCCAAGACTCCTGTACTTAAGCAGGCTTGCAGGCAGGATCAGAGAATGTAAGTAAATGCAGCCCTTACTGTCTATAAACCAGATGCCTGTAAGTATTTATCAAGCAAGACAAAAGCCTTGACAAACGTTAACGTATAAATACAAACAATCCCCTGAAATAGGATGGCTCAGGAATGTGTACTGATCTAAACCATCCTTTAAAACTGTAGGAATTACTTATTTTTGACTGTTGTAGTGCTGCCTTAGAGAGCCTTCATCAGAATCAGATTCTCTTCACTTTGACATGGTATTAACATGGTAGCAGGAATGTCACTGGCCGGAGTGATAGACCCTGTGGTGTTATGAAGATAAATAAGAAGGCAGCAGTACTTAGACTAGCTTATATTATGTACTGATTGACTACCAGCTACGTTCTTTTAAAAATGGGCTGCTGTCAAGACGCCATCAGTAACAAATTGATGAGTTTTATCATTTGGGGGGTGTTGGTGTTTGAAAAATAGATGAAGTGGTGCTTCAAAAAACCTAAAGGCTTCAAAACTATTAGTAGTAAATGTTAAGTGTTACATTAGCCATTCTATTCATGGTTCTCTTCAGGCTTTTGTGAGAGAGGTACCTTTGGGATAGTACTGAATAATATGGTAGTCTGTACAACATTTTCATGCTGCTTTTCGTGTTCTGCAATAGGCAGTCTCTTTGTCTTCCTAAAGGAACATAGAAAATGTATTTTAGGGTAACGTTTCTGTGAAAGCCTCATTTTTGGTGTTTCAAATAGTAAAGGTATCGCTCCTGTGTATGAGAGATGGATCTGGGCCACTGCTGCTTTTCCTCACAAAGTGAGATTCCCCTGGACCAAAGAAGAAACATGAGGCACTGGTGTGGTGGTTTCAGAACTTCTTTTCAATTCTAAATTTGCAGCATCAACTTGAAACAGTTGAAACACCATGGGGATTTGAAAAGCAAACCAGTATTTAAAGAAATTCAGACTGGTTCTGCCATCTGAAATGTGATGTTTGTGCAGGGGAGTAAAGCATCCGAAGCTCAGAGATCCACAGTATTCTAAAGGCCTAAGAGAGATGCACCTTTGAATTTTAATGCAGTAGGTTTATGTATCACGTAAGATTGCTGGCTTGGAGGTTTGTTTTCTCATAAGGGATGGAAATAACTTTTGGACTGTGCCTATGGCTGCAGATGTGTTAAAGTCCTCTTTGGTAAATTGATTTCAGTGCTTTGGGTGAAGGTGTGTAAGTGATTCCAGGTTAGGAGTTTTTGGCTTATTTCCATTGTCAGGCCCTGGGCTAAGAACTTCAATCATCGTTTAAAATAAAGCAGATCAACCTGTGAGTCTTTTCCTGAAGAAACTAAATAGTAAGTCCAATGTAGACGTAATTTGTTGTGCAAATTTATTTATCCTTGAAGAAGAGAGATGCTAATTGTTGGTGAAGAGGTGTCTGCTTATGGGATTCTTTTTCTGGGTGAATTTAAGTACCTGTCACTGTTAGAAAAATATCAAAAGTGGCAAGTATGGCAGGGAAAGAACAGAAAGTAGAGATAATGGCACGTGTAATGAAAATTTACTGAACAATAAAATGGGTATTTACAATACAGATGTCTTTCAGAAAGACAAATGACACGTGGCATAATGGCAACACGAAGTAGCAGAGTTTCGTGTTGCAAATAAACAACTCCCTTGAGAAACTTGAAGCGTCTTGTTAAATGGGGTCATTACTTCCGCTGTATTGAAATGCACATATTTTCTATTTCTGTTTTTCTTATGACAGCATATTTATATCGGCAAAATGCTTTCTTTGATTCTCCTAAATGCAGCTGCATGAGTGAAGGTTCTCATGTGGGCATAATTATTTTTCCTAAGGAATTGCTGTCCTGTAATACTGATATATATCAGTAAAGAGTATCTATTCAGTGGCTTTTGGCAGCATCAAATTAATATTACATCACTAGTTAACATAATTCAACTTAGAAGGCTCTTAAATTGTTTACCATTTTTGGGTCTTGATAAGAGAAAACTTAGTGTAGTAGCACCCTTAGATAAATACAGCTGAGAACTGTAGCTGCTGCTGCGTTGATGCTGTCCATTGCCTGTAGAATGTGCTTTTAGTGAAAGGAAAGTTTTCATCATAAAACCTGTGTCTGCTCAGAAGTATAGTCAGTGGATGCACCTTCTTTCTCACATGATGATGTAGCTGGGCCAGTGCAGACCTTGTCTTGCATAGATTAGAGATTATATGACTTGTCTGAGCATTAGCTTTGCATTCTGGCCAAAACTAAGGTTTAAATCAGTTACCCGTGTTCCTCCTTAAGCTAAACTTGTAAGCCTGGTAATTCTTGTATCACAGCTTTAACAAAGAAAGAAAAATATTTAAGGTGAAAGAGGTAACTGAGAGAAAAGACTTTGGCCATAAAGGTTAATAAGTATTTAGAAATACTCATCACTGGTCTAATTTGATTAATTTTGAGAAGGTATCTGAAAGATTTCTCCTTCCACATACAGTGGAGTGGTTTCTGAAAAGGTGGAAAGAGGTTTTTCGAAAAATGTTGGGTATTATTCTAGCTTGTGTGAAATTCCTGCGTATTTCATTCTTACTGGCTTGGCTTTGCCAAACGTCTGTGTCTTATCTTTCTCATGATATGTTTATGCCTAATGTAGGTAGTGGGTTATATGGAGAGTTATTGGGCTTTCTGGCAAGTTAGGAAAATAGCTTAGGACAATGTTGCATTTGCTCCAAGGTTCTGGAGGTCAAGATTCTGTCTTCACAGGATTTTCAAGAGTAGAGGAATGTCAAGATCTCGTGCTGTTGTGTTCCAAGAAAAAGGGAGAGCCACTACATGCTCTCCAAGGACACTTCAGCTGTGACTCTCAGGCTGGCTTAAGCACAGCAGCCATAGACCTGTAAAGTTATTTTTACAAATCCTATTTGTATATAGGTGCTTGAAAATTATGATGAGAGAATTCTTTGAAACATTTGAATTGAGAGAGATGCTAGTAAAACCAGGGAACATAAAATGAAGGTTGCAGTGTTGGCATTGTTACCTGGCCATCCTGCAGAAGATGATGTTATGTGCTGTTTAGGTAAGCTTTCAGTGCAGCAGCAGAACTGCCAGAAGAGGTAATGAGGTTTGCTGGAGATTTTGACAGCAGACTATAGGAAATGGCATTGATGGCGTAACATTTCACTGAACATCTGTCAGTGCTTTAAGGAAGTGGATACTTCTATGCCAAGTGGGTTAAAAACTTTCTTTCTCATCTTAATAATAATGTATTCCCTTCTTACCAACTTGAATGAGACATTTTGAAAGTTGGCTTTCCTTTATTGAAGGTTTTGTGCTTGCTTAGGAATGGGTTAGCTTTAGAGAATTATCAGACATAGACTTTTCAGATGACTGAAGCACACTGCTCTTTAGAATGTAGAAATTCACACACATGGCTTAGACATCTGTGTATTTAATGTTGTTTACCATATATTGTTCTAAGTGCCATAGTGATCTAGGGGGACTGGCACATACAGGCTTCCAAAGTTCTTGCTATGAATTCATGCATGAAATGTTCTAAAATTGAGGTAAGATTAATCTCGCCTAAAGATGTCATGTGTTGGTTTTTGTAGTGTCTGATCCTTATTTTTGCAGATCTTGGTGCAAAGTGCCATTTACTTAAGAAGAGGTCAATAAAATAACTAAGACAAAATCAACATTTTTCTTTCCAGTCAGACTGCTGTAAGCGTGGCACAGGTTCACAGATTATTTTTCCTCCTCAGAAAAGCTAATTAGGCATTGGTTTGTGCTTGCATGACATGAGAACACTTCAAAGATGTGATTATCAGATTCCTGGGAAGTCTGAGTTTGCTTACAGTTGCTGATGCATAGGGTGTAGGTGACAATTGATGGAGAACCAGACGGGTGAGAATTAGAAGCACCCAGCATTTTGTTACAGGCACTCTTACCTGCTGTGTTCTTCCCACAGAAGATGCAGCAGGATATTGAACAGGCAGAACAGTTGAAAAATACATGTAAAAAATTAAATTACTGTGTGATTTTTAGAGAGAATAAATTTATGAGATTCTGGTTTTAGATTTCCTACTTGCCTGAAGACCCTCATCTGTTGTGAAAATGGTTTCTTTCAGTGTGGGGAGGGATTGGAGCTCTTCCCTGAAGAATACCCTTCAGACTTCCTTCAGGACAAATTCTCAGTTGATTTCCTGATGCTGTGTTGGCTTCCGAGAGCCGGTTCAGGTAAAAGACTTAAAATAGCTACTGCTTCTTGCCTACCCATTCTGCTGGTTCATTAGTTTGCTTACATGAACTGTAGGATCTCCATTTCCCCCTTGTTCAGTGTTAGTGCAAAGTATCTTCAGGCTGTGAGTAAGGTGGCGATTTAGCAGTGTTGCTGTTACTTATGATAATAGTAAAGCTTCTATATTTTAAAAGATTGGTTAATTGGAAGTGTTTGCACTTCAAATTCCAGTAGATTCCAGTTACTAAAGAGCAGCTGCTGCTGAAACCTGCAGCACTTCATGAATAATTGCTATGAAAAAAGCCCCCAAATATATGAATTGAACTAATTTACTCCACTTCCCCTTTGCTCCTCTCCCTCAGGATGGGCATCCTCTCCCATCTCGTCTTTGCTTGCCATACGATCTCTGCTTTTACTCATCTTTGGGATAACAGATGTGATGAATGTGCAAGGAGTTCAGAGTTGTTGCCATGCTTTGAGCTTTTTTGGCTAAATACTGTGCTTTCAAACACTTCTTTGTAATTTTTTTTTCAAACAACAAATAACAGCAATGAAAAGATTCATTAAATAGTTTGAAAATGTGTAATACCCGATCATGCTGACTTGCTACCTACAGGATGTCATTTTCATCTTAAACTAGCTAGAAGGCTTGACTAAATTACAAATATTTCTTCTGTATTTTAATTAATAGGAGCTATGTTTAATGTATCTCACCACGGCTTTGCCAGCAACCTAATTTCTTTCTCTTTTTAAATGACCCCCTTTCTACGCTGTTGGTGAAGGAGCTCTGATGCAGCTTCTTGCGAGCAAGAGGGGTGGCTTTGGGTGATGCAGAGGGAGAGGGTGTGAGCACTTGCAACCCCTTGCATGTGCTGAGAAACAAGCCAGGCTCATGTGGTAACTAGTGGGAAACTGGTTGAGGGGGGAAAGTACATTTCTGAAGGATCCTGAAAACTAAATCCTGTTTTCAGTGGCTGTCCATGTACATCATTTATATCTATAAAGCCTGTCAAGATCAGACCCGTTGGCCTTGATCCTTAAGATAGGTTTGGAAAGTATCCTCTTTTTTTAGTGTGGGCTTTTGATGCTTGGGAATAAAACCATTGCCACTTCAATAGCTGGAAAATTTTGTGAATGTTTCTATGAGTTTTTGCTTGTCTTTGACTATACGAGTAGTAACACACACAAATATAGATGTTTCGGGTTGTTTATTTGTACATTTGTATTTGCAGAGGGAGAAGGTTATTTTAGGCTTTTTCGTGTCCAAAGCCCTCTGAGTTCTCAAGTGTGTATTCAAGTCTGATTTTTTAAAACCCTTGGGGCTGCAGGCATCAGTGTGAATTTGTGTTTTGTATTTGTTGTTGTTCTGTAAACCAATGATTGCTTATTTGGACTGCAATAATGTTCTGGGTTTGCAAGCTGCTGGAATGGCCCCAGGTACAGGTGAACTGGGGACATCCCTTGGTTTACCCCTTTTCCTCCTTCCCTATTCTTGATGCCTGGATGCTCCACAGACATCCAAGACCTGGCCCTCATTAGAGCCACAGAAAGATCAAGCCATATGTGAAAAACTTGTCTTGAACTCTGTGATAGAGCAAAGTACTAACCTCGGGTAACATGAATCTCAGTCTTGTGAGTAGATGCTAAAATTATGCTTGCTGAATAAGGTCTGGAAAGGAGTATTATGTTAAGTGTAAACGAAACGTAAAGTTTTTGTTTTTTAACAATTCCCTTATTTCTGAACATTTTCAAACCTCAGGGTTACCTGTAGTGTAGTTCAAACTTCTGTTTGTAAAAGGGGCAGTTCAGGAAGCAAATATTTCCCGATACACTCCTAGAGAAAAGTCTGAAGTTTTTGGTGTTTCCTTCCCCCCCTCATTTTTGGAAAAATTATGTCTTTATTTTGTGGCATTAAATAAAGGATTTGAAACAAGGAAGAAAAAGGTGGAGGAACAAACCTTGGAGCAGTCACTAGGGAGAATATCATTTATATTTAAGAGAATTGTGGAAGGTGGTAGAAGAGAATTGTAAAAGATTCGATGATACTGGCTGTATTCTCAGACTTGCTGCTGGCTGCTGACAACAGCTGCTTCGTTGAGATTGTTGGTTGTAGCTTTTATTGTGAGAGTTTTAAAGCTATTTATAAATAATGTATGAATAACTCATGTGGTCGCATATCCGTATCTGTGCTTCATTAACAGACAGACCTGCAGGAATAGAGTGACTTTGAAAGCTTAAAAAGTGTTAATGAAAACTTAATGAAAATCTGTGCAAAAAAATTCTCATACTTGTCTCCAAGTTACGCCTTCATACTTCTAGGGGTGAGATTTCAAAGGGAAGCTTCGCATGAAAGCAGTGGGAAGTAGGTGGTGTGGCAAGAATGTCCAAATAATTTGGGTAATACTTAAAGAATAAGTTTATCTCTCAAGGGAATAATTTTATTTACTGCAACTTGTACTCAAACTGGAAATTCCTCTGCTTGTTGGTTAAATGGTAGAGACAGCACAACATGGTGCTGCTTGGCTCTGGCAGTGATGCTGTCTTTTTATGTGGACTATTAAGTTATTTTTCTTTTCCTTGTGTGTGTTTCCATGTACTTCTTTTTCCTCTGTATATGCTTGTGTCTTTGTGGTCTCACTTGTGTAATTCTCTACCATCAGTTCATTGATGTTCTTTGTGGTTTTATTCTTGTACTACTGGTTGACTGATATAAGACTTGGGTCTTTCCTATAGTTGAGCAAGCCCTTGTAAATCCTTTATTCACAGATGTGAATTCGTGAGTATAGTGATGTTAGTTACAAATACATTGGGTTCATAAAATATGAACTCTTCTTCAGCAATTAACCATGTTGGCTCACTGTAGGGTGCTTTTCTGTTTGAGGCTGGGAAGAGTCCATTAGGATTAGATTTAAGCTTGTTTTCTAAGTGGTAAGTAACACTTTGCAGCTTATTTATACCTTTAATTCCATGTTGCTGTTAAATGCATAGGATGCAATTAGCCGTGACTGTTGTTGTTGCTTTCTGAAAGGCATATAGCTCCGTGTTCCTCCAGTCCTCTCAAAAAACAAACACCCCAAACAAACTTGAAACTTCCAAGAACATGTAAGGACTTCAGACTTGGGACTAATCTTAGGAAAAACTTCATATCTTCTTTACTGACGATACGTGCAATCGCCTGTACTGTATCATCTCTTATTTGCCTACTGCTGCGCAGTTTCACTGATGTGAGACTGTCTGATGGAGAAGAAATTCAAGATTGTTGTCTTCTTACTGCATTGAAAAATACCTAGACTTCTACAAAGCTCTCAGAAAATTATTTGCAGTCCATTTAGGGAAGCTGGCTGAGCTATCAGTAGATAAGTCAGGTCTTTGCTTGTCTGAGGTGTCCCTGAAAGTAAAGAATGTGAAAGGCTGAATTTTCTACTTAAATTTGACAGCAGCAGTTGTTCCAGAGTGAGCACTGAAGAAACACTACTGCATATTTTTTTCCAGATCTTCTTTGCTGAAATGATAATGAGTGCTGCTGAGGGCATTTATTTCTGATAATATAAAATACCTTTACTTTTAAGATAGCACACTGCTTTAGGGACCGCTTTCTCATCTGAGCCTTTCTTAGTTATTCTGTCACAAAAATAAGTGTTTTCAGCTTTTGAAACTTAAGAACGGATTATATCTTGCCTTTCTACCTTAATGATTAGTAATCAGGTTCTATATTCCCTGTGGCCTTGGAGGGAAGGGAGCATCTTTGACTCTGGGCCCATAAATTGTGTGCAACCAGTGGTTAACCCCACAGTGGGGAAGCAGATGTGTGTATAACTATGTGTTTATGTCAGCCTGTATCTCATTGTGCTGGTTTGGGCTGGGGTGGAGTTAATTTCCTTCATAGCAGCTGGCATGTGGCTGTGCTTTACATTTGTGCTGAAAACAGGTTTGGTAATTCAGAGATGTTTCAGTTATTGCTGAGCAGAGCTTGCAGGTGACCCCAGCTGACGTTCCAGACCGTATGGTGTCATGCTCAGCTTAGGGGAGAAGGAAGGGAGCACATTCAGAGTGATGGTGTTGTCTTCCCAAGTCACCATTAGGTGTGATGGAGCACTGCTTTCCTGGGGATGGCTGAACACCTTCCTGACCATGGGAAGTGAATGAATTCCTTGTTTTGCTTTGCTTGTGCACACAGCTCTTGTTTTGCCCATTGAACTCTCTTTATCTCAACCTATGAGGTTTCTCATTTTCACCCTTCTCCTTCTTTTCTCCCTCTCACCATTGGGGAGCATGCAAGCAGCTGTGTGGGACTGTGTTGCTGGCTGTGATTAAACCATGATATATAATTGCATAATACTTCATATTTCCCCTCAAGTGACTCTTCACCTGTTTCTTAGGTGCAGTCTTGGCAATGCTGTGCTTAATCTGCTTCACAGCTTGTGTTGTTAAATTAACCAGCACTGACATTACAATTGGTGTACTTGTTTCATGTTGCTAGAAAAGGGAAGGACCAGTGATAAGGTAAAGGTTGATGCTACTCTGCTGTTTTACTCTGAGATGTCATTCAGCTGTAGGGTTACTTCCATTAATGTGGAAAAATGGTATCTTTTTGTGTTCTGCTGTTGGACCTTTTACTTGTGTTTGTTCTCATATTTTTGTTGGTTTCCATTCTTGCGTCCTCCACTTCTTTCCTTCCTGCTGTATTTTTTTTCTAGCAGTAAAATATGTAATGATTCTTAAAGTTCAAGGCAACTTTGATTGACAGAGTCAATGCAGAGTGCTAGCAAAGTTCAGAGAAGTTGGGCACTGCTAAAGGAACAATTGTGTGGGTCAGCAATTTTCTCTTGCAGTTGATGGCATTCCCACTGGGAAAATAATTTAAAAGATACACTATTAACTATTTTTAGATATTAGAAGTAATCAGGTGTTCTGGAGCATCTCTGGTGCTGGAAGTTTCGGGGAGGAGGCCTGTTCTGCACCAGTTTCTTCTCTTTGTATAAAGGTAATGAGAGCTCTCACTTCTGGGATTGTGTTCAGTGGGAGAAGCTGGTAATGTGCTTTTCACTTAGAAGCCTTCACAGTACAGTTATCATTCAGCATTTTGTGTTTGCGCTTTTTGTAAGTATGGTATGAGTGAGAGTAACATGGACTTTGAGAAATAACACTGATTACTTAAAGAGTGACTCAGGATAAAATATCTCTTTCTGGGAATTTGTGTTCCAGTAGATTAGCGTTATTGAGCATTCTCTGCTCACATACTCTACAGATGATTTTAGCAATCTGAAGCTATTATTCTTTTCTTGTCTGATGTAATTACCAGTACAAGGAATAATCTAATTAGAAGACAACAACGATGCATTCTGATTGTTCTAATATATTATGTTAATGCTTTATCTTTGTAGTCAGGTTTAGTAAGAAATCACTTGACAGCGTAGCAGCTTGTCTTACAGTGCTGGCAAATATAACTTCAGTTTTCTCTGACTGACACTTACTGGTAGTACACTTGAAACCCTATATCAGAAGGTTTAATCTCTTCAGGTGCATTGCTTAGAAATCTTTTCTCATCTAGTAGTGATAGTGCCAGTAAACTACTGAGTTTAGTTGTCTGGGAGATCAAGGGGCTTGCTAACTTACCCTGTGTGGTTCTTAAGTAGTGCAGTAGGACAAGAGGCAGTCATTCAGATAAGCAGGCCACTTCTGAAAGGCTTAGTACTAAAATATTGAATGTTTAGCCTATCCACCGAGTCTTTTCCGAGATATGCAGCTGTGCCTGGGACAAAATGCACTTGGATAGTGTGCAGATGTTCAATCTGTTTGGCTGTTGCTCATACTTCTCATGAATTGGAGCCATTCTGGTCTACTCTGCAGGACTGTAGAGTTGAACCTGTGTAATAACCAGATGCATGCTTCTGGTGCCACTGGAAAACTGTCAGTGCCCCCCAATTTGCCCATGGAGTTTACTGAACGCATGAGTGCACGTTACCATGTGAGGATCTCAGAGTGCCTGGCAACCTGTAGGTAATAAACCCAGGACTGAGTTCTTTCCTTAATAATTGTAAGACCATACTTATGGCAACGTAAGAATGACCATTGTATGTTAAACCCACGTGTAGCAGAGCAATTGATAGTGGCGATGGGGTTGGGTCAAGGAGTTGTCAAATGGATTTTAAGTACATTCTACTCCACTACTCAGATGAGAAGTCTCTCTCCCCCACACACCATTCTTTCATCTGTCTGATGTTTTAAATTTATTTCCTGTTGCTGACGAAGTGTTTCTGGCCACTTGAATCTAATAGGTGATCTCTCTTTCCCCAGAAAGAGATGGACTACTCGGTGCTTGCTAAACTGGTCTTCTGCATTCACTTTTAATTAGACGAGGTACTTAAGGTGGCACTACATTGTTGTTATATTATTATGTCTCCAGGTCAGAGATGAGCACTTACATGATCTATGATGAGTAGCATTAATGGGCTATTTTACTTTTAATTGTTGGCAACAAAGGGTAATAAGAACTGAGATTATTAATAAGTGCTTCATGATGTAATTCAGAAACCTTTTCCCTAGACTTTACCTTTGCTCTTCTTTTACTATATTTTAAATGAAACACAAGGTACAGTTAGACTTTATTTCTGCCATGCCTGAGCTCCTTAGTGTTAGCAAATATGCATAAATAGCTTAAGACGGTTAAGATCTAAAAAGACTATGAAGAGATTTTTGAGATCGCTCAACTTCTACATACTCTGTGTTCAGACTTAGACTTCACAGTTGGAAAGCCTGTCCTGTCTGATCAACAAAAAAGAATTGATTTAAACAGATCCTTAAAAGTTAGAATGATGGTAAGATGGTGACAGTTTGAATGGCAGTGAGTTGAAGTAGAAACTGTAGTTATTCTACACTGGGTTAGTTCCATGCATTATCTGTGAGACTGTTACATATAGGAGGGATGTATAATGGCTGCAAGTTAAATATTTAAGTAAAACCAATATTGGTAAAAGATGCATCCATCCTTCTCATGGCTGGATGAAATTGATGAAGTTGAACTGAGTTACTGCCTGTCTCTACAAGCTGTGTGGCATCCTGCTATTAAGTAGTCTTTCTAACTGTGTGTATGAAGAATTAGGTTGCCCTTCATTTGCTTAATCTAAAATTCAAATGCTCATTGCAGTGTGCAACTTCATCAGGAGTATTTAGACAAGTTAAATGATTCAGTATGATAGCTTTGAATAATCTAATTTCCATGTGGAAAATCACTTTTATCATCTGGCAAAACCTGTGAATTTTACACTGGGTGCTTTTTTGTACTGTTTGTTGCATGGAGTTTGCTTTATTGTTAATCTAACCTCAAAGCATAGACCTGTTACTTAGCTCAGAAATGCGTAACTAAAGTTACAGGGTTTTAATGCGTGTAGGGATATTAATCTGTCTGCTCTGTTCTGAACTTCTCCTTTGCATAGAGGTTACTGTGAGCTCTGGTGGAGCAATTCTTGTATTGATGCAGTTGTGAACCTTGATTTTATTTGTGATTTGAACTGCTTCTGTAGTGCTGTTATGGGTTGTAACATAATTACGTAGGGATGGCTTTTGAAAATGTGTGGTAGATATGGTACTTGGAAGATACCTGTGGTGTATTCAGTTTGTCATAACTTTTGTGTTGTCTTCTGCTGCTGTGAATATGATTTATAAACCAAATAGTTCATCACTGTAAGTTTTATTCCATTTGCAGTAATGCAGCAGGCCTTTGATTCTTCCTAGTGTTTGTTATGAAATACTGAAAATTCACAAATTGAAGATGAAAATGGTATCTAGGCTGCACAGTCACCTGTGAATACCTAGTATTGACTAGATGAGCTGGGTGAAGTTGCTTCTACGGTTGAAGCAATTCTGTGTATGGCTGCCAGCAGGTCACGGCCTCAGGCTCCTTGGGCGGATGGAGCACAGGTTGTAATAACAGTTCTGAAGGAAAGCTGCAGAGAGCTGCTGGTAAAAGAACTTTCCCCTTTGTTCATATTTTCTACCTAACCTTTAGAACCTCAGATGTCATTCTTTTATTGCATTCCTTTTGGACAAATTTGGGCTGCTTTGAAGTTGGCAGAAGCTTTGCCACTGATTGTAGATGTGCAGTTCATTGCTACATAGAGTTTATTTTGTGCAATTTAGATTGCAGAACACGATGTTTTCTGCCTTAAGTTATAAGAGGAATAAAGAAAAAGTCAAAGCAACTCTGTATAAGGCAGCTGTGAATCTGAAGGTTTTTTGCAGGCATGCAGGGAGGTGATCAGTGCTACGACATGTTGCCAATGATCTGTTGTAAATCCTTTATAGGCTCTTAGAAAGCTAGTGCATAATTAACCTTTGCTTGAAATTATTCTCATAACTAGAGAAGAAACCTCCCAAGATAAGCATGGAAAATATAATGGGCTTTTCTAAGTGCTTCCCTCTTGAATATCTTATGGCTTATTCCCAAGTGGAATTGAAAACCATCAAGGAAGCAGGAGCCTGCTCTGGGTCACAGCTGGCTGATAGGTGTATCTGAGATGCTGGGATTTCTCTGCAACCTTAGATTTTACATACAGACCAAAAATGTGTTTGCTACTTTATAGCATATAGCGAAATGTTCTTCCCTGAGTGCAGGCTCCTTGTAAATGCTGCAGTTTGATTCTGTCTATTGAGAAGATGCAAGCTAAGTCCTGCCTTCCTGTAAACAACATGAAAGCTGTTTCACAGGCCAAGCTTTATGTCATTTTCACAAATGAATACTATAAATTCAGTGGGCCTTTGAGTGTTGTTGGTTTTCTTTACAGCAGCTTCTGAAATGCAAGGATTTTAGATGATAATGTAAAATAGCTGTGCGTGATTGAGGCAAGGACCAGTTAACTGCCCTTCTAATGCCTGCTGCCGGCTTTTCCAAGTTTGCTGCATTCTTCAGTGTTTACACACTGCTCAGCACAAGCTGAGCACCTTAAACAATGCTCTGTTGGATGCTGCAACAACTCTCAAATTCGTCTTAAAAAATTTTCAAGGGAGCTTTACCTTCCAATGAAAGATGTTTAAAAAGTAGTGGGGAAGAAAAGTAATATTGGGAATCTTAGGTGTAAAGGCTCTGGATACAGACTGTCTTCCAAAACGGTGTTTTGATATTCCCATCCTTTTGACATTCCCTAAACACTCACTTCCAAAGGTTTTCACATTATTTTCAAAAATGAGAATTGTAGGATGGTTTCATAGTGGCCATATAGGCATTGTGTTATAAAAAGACGTATCCTGAAGCATGACAATAAACTATTGTTTATTACGAGGTTCTTCCAAATGGTTTTGAAACTTGTGTATCTCCCAGCTTTCCTGAATTTTACCCAGACGTCTGATAAACACACCATTTCAAACAGTACACTAGATGTGGCAGACACTAAATTCAGCAGAAAGTAAGTTATTCAGTGTTTTTATAGTTGGCATGTTTCTTCTTCCATAGACTCAGCACACTCTTACCCCAGTGAGTCCCATTTACTAGTGAGCTGGAATTCAACTGTTGAAAAATCTCAGGCTGCTCACTAGAAACTTCACATATTACAATAATTACTTGTTTCTTCTGATGATTTCCTCGCTTGGTTGTGTGTTATAGTTGTATTTTTAACGTCACCAAGCTGTGCAGTACCTGATAAATCAAGCATCCATCCTAAGATCTGCTTTAGTGGTGGCTGCTCTGACATGACTTCTATTAGCAGCTGCCACTTTAAGGCTGGTGCATAAGGATTTAAAAACAATTAGGAATTTCCGTTTTCAAACAACTACTCTGTATTTTCAAGTCGCTCTAAGCTCACCTCACTCCCCACAATGGTAGAACTTTACAAAGGCTTGAATATCTCAATGTGTTTTCATTTTCCGCATGTTAGCTTGGAACTGAGAACTGATGGAGTTTTCATATAATGAGCTGAAATCCTATTGTAACATTTGACTGTTATTTTTAAGTATCTTTCATGCATCTATCTGCTTGGTCTTAATGATTTGGAGACAGACGCAGAGGAGCAAATATGTGTGATGTCAAGGAAGGTCAAATAACTGAAGCATTACTGTAGTTCTAAAACATACCTGAAATACATTCAAGTGTAAAGCTTAATTAGTAGATGGCTAGGCTTTTTGTTAATGCTTATGTCTGTCAGTCTCTTTAAAGTGTTGGCTTGCAAATTGGTGTTTATACTTACTGTATATGTGTGTGTGTATATATCATATCTGTGTTGGCCTCTGAAGTTGCCTTTGTGCTGTCAAATTACTTAGCTGGAAAAATATGAGTACGTATTTGCCAGTGTAAAGAATAGAAGGGTTTTAGTAGGATTAATAAGGAAGACAAAATATTTCGGTATCTCTGTATGGTGAGGAAGATATTCTTAATTATGATTTCTTTTAGCAGGTTGGATTCTGTAGTGATGATGGCTTTTGAAAGAGCAGCATTAGATCTTTTAGCCATGAATGGAAAAGAGGAAAAAAAGCAAATTATTCATTCCTGAGCACTAGTGAAAGAAGCATTAGGTGTTTCATAGCTCAAGTGAAGCTGATCTGAATGCTTGTGGCAGTGCATTTTATCCTTACATGTTCTATCAGTGCAAGGCTATAACTTTTGTAACAAAGGTAGGCGTTGCTAGCGCTTGAAACAGTAAGGAATGTGCACAGTAATCTCTCCAGAGACTTGGTACCCAGTGAAATGATTCCCTTCTGTTTGAATGGCCTTTGTTACATGTCCCCTTGTAGTTGAGAAGAGGAGAATCAGCATTTATCTATCTTCCTTTGTTCTTGGCAAAGGTGAATACTAAAAGCTACGCGTGACTTTGTGTTGGTCCCTAGTGTTGGGCCATGGAGACTCCTTAGGGCAGGGCATATGGGCTTTCTGTTTTCACAGAATATTTAGAACAGGAGGCTCCATTCTTGATTGATCCTTAGCCACTATAACAATAAACTGTGTAAATTAACAAAGGGCCAAACCCAAGCAAACAGTTGTTCTTGTTAATGCTGTCACAGGTAATGTTTCAGATGGGTTCTGGAAGAAAACTCTTGGTTTTCCTGTAGCTGATAGTAAGGCAGTCCCGAGTGGTCTCATCAGGATATTTTCAGTTAGGTCTCCAAATCCAAACTCTGAGTGTCAATTCTGACACCTCCTAATTCTAATCCAGGTGCTAGTACTAGAGTGAACATCCTGAGGTGGTCATTAGCACTCAAATGTACCTGTAAGGAGTCCTTAGATTTTAAAATACTATGTCCCCAACAACCAGAGCTTGTATTTTCCTCAGGCCTTTCATTCTCATGTTGTTACCCTTCCATAATACCAAATGCTGTGCCCATTGTTAGCTTTCTGTTTATGTTTGAGAAAGGGGCTTTGGAAGAATCCAAAGCGAAGTATGAATTTCTCCATTCTTCTGATTCAACAACAGTCGATCCCAAACACTGGAATTACATTTCTGGAACAAAATATTTTCTCTTTATAGATGCTTATGTCATGTATGAAACCAAAAGGGTTTGATTGGATGATAATAAATCATATTGATGGCAACAAAACAATAGACAAGTTGCTGACAGGAAATGACTATCCCACAAAATGTGCACCTGGATAGAGGGATTTAATAGAATCAATAAACTCTACTACTTAGAGTACTTTGCAGTGTTGTTAAATGCTGTGTAGACAGACAAAATGCTATGAGGTTAATTCTGTACATGGTGGCTCTGTACTTATTGCTTAGAGAAATCTTCATGTTGCTAATTTAGTAACAGTATGGATTGTTGCATATACTTGTCTACTAAACACTGGCATATTTCTTACCCCAGGCTCATATTTCCTAATAACTCATTATCAGATCACATTTGGAAAACGGGCTGCTGAATTACTTAGCTGGAATGCAGGCAGAGGTTTGGCCTGACTCATGACCTTCACCAAATAGCAAGAGGCATCTGCATACATCTTGTGCATGACAGGAATGTTTAATCTCCATTCTTCTGTAATACGCTAGTGTAACCGAGAATGAAATGTGTAGGGTCATGTTGTCCCTTCCTTGCGCACTACAGAATCGCCCTTATCCTCTGCACTGACCTGTGTGGTATGGATTTTTTTCCTTATCCTTGAAGCTGAAACACTTGTGTAGCTAAAATAGGTCCTAATGAGGAGCTCTTAACAGTGTACAGAAATGAGAAATACCTTTACTTTCCTATTTTCTTCATACGATGCACTGGTTTATTGTGGAGTAGTGGGAAGTTAATGTCATTCTATGTAACCATTTCAGAGAATGGTTTAGCTCTAGTTTTATCTGTATGGATAGAGTTGTGACTTGTAAAAAGCAGATCTAATTAAAACTCAGAAGTCATAGCCTTTGGGCTGAGGCTTAAACGAAAACCTGAAGGAAAAGACGTGATGTTGAAGCTTCTCACCAAAGAGAAGCATCAGGTTTGTCAAGGTTTTGCTTTATGACCAGATCTGTATTTAGTGGTTATCCTGAAATACATAGTGTTAATAGTAATGCTTTGGAATTATTACACGATTTACTAATAGGCATTTTGGCAACTGGTACTTTAACAGGTAGTCTCTAAATGTTAATGATTGTTGAAATTTTGATGATTTTGTGGCAGAAGCATGTACAGCAGTGTACACTTCAGTAACTATGTGGAGTAAAAATGGCATCAAACTAACATGCTGCAGGAGGGTGGGATATTGAACTTCTCCCCCTTCCATTTGTGTTTTTATGAAGACAAAGAATTATCATTAATAGTTTAGCTGTGGAATGAGCAATTGATGTACTGGCAGATACATACCTAGTTCTGAGTTAGTCACTG
Organism: Coracopsis vasa; assembly: GCA_026283785.1. Lineage (NCBI taxonomy): Eukaryota > Metazoa > Chordata > Aves > Psittaciformes > Psittacidae > Coracopsis > Coracopsis vasa. The sequence continues at coordinate 38,888 of JANHGB010077847.1, forward strand.
TGATAACTGACAGCTATCACGTATGTTGATAGCCGTCCCTTCTCTACTGTATAAAGCTGTGGGTGGTCATTATCACCTCTTCTGGGAAGTAACTATTGCTTTCTGGTGATGATGGTAAGCTGCTTTTTAATTTTGTGCTCTAGCTGAGGAATTTCCACTTTCTTAACTGTGACTGAGAATTTTTTTCTTTTTTAAACAGGTCACTTGTAAAAGGGAAATAAAATTTCAAGTTGCACCCTTTAACTTTTCCATGTTTTTTCTTCTTTTGGTTTCCCCCCTATAAACTATGCTTTACTCCAGGGAAATGAGCTCTTGTTCAGCAGATGGATATTCAAAGGTGACCAAATAGCAGGAGACATTTTTGTTTTAGTGACAGGAACAAATAGATGTCTTCCCTGAATCCCAGCTTTGCAATTACAGTGAGAAAGAGGCAGACACTAGAGACAAACTCTGTTAGAGCTAGCTTGCTCTCCAAAGGAGAGCTACCCAGCTGGAAAAAGGCTGGAAGCCCCTTCTGCAGCTACTCCTTGGGCACGTTTTCACTAGCTGCAACAAGGCAACACTGATAACTGTTAGTTCTATACTTACACTGCAGGTATGCAAAGGTCAGGTTCCTCTGTAAGAGGAGCAGCAGCAATTGTCAGGGAACATCAATATTGTCTTGCCTAAAATATACAGCTAATACCAGATAGTCAAGTATATTGGGTTTAGCCTCTATTTTGAATGTGCGGATATGTTTGTTCACATACGGTGGCCTAAAGTTATTAATCCATTGAAATGATTCTCTTCAACTGTCTTGATCTTCAAACTTCTTTCGACAGATAAGAGGCGTGCTCTCCCATATCTTGTAATCAAATCACCTCTCGGGTACATCTGGAATAGTTTTGCAATATATATATATTTTTTTTTTCCATTTAAATACCTTTTACTAAACTCCTAATATTTTTCTTAGAGTCTGAAAATGGTGATTGTATCATTTTGGATCTTAGCAAGATAGTGTACATAGTATGCTGCTTTTGAGACGAAGACGTTATAAATGAATATTAGAGGTTTTGATACATGATGGTGAATCAGAGAAGGGATGCTTGTAGCTCTCTGTTTGCTGAGAATGAACCAGCTGCTATTTATCTGGGAAGTATACAGGAAACAGCCTCTTGTTAACAATCCATTGCATGATCTGGCATCTAGTAGACTAATACAGTCGTCTTTATGGTGAAAGTTGCCACAAATTATTAAATATTTTAAGAGCCATTCAACTTTTTATGCTTTCTAAAATACACTAAATATGGGAAACATATTAGTGAGTGATAGTAACCCAAGACCAATCTCATAGTAGAATCATAGTAAAAGTTTCCCTCTTAAGCAAGCAGTTGGCTGTGGTTAGTAGAGGGGGGTTTCTGATGTGCACATGGTAGCATACAGTGGTGAATGATTTCTAATGGAATCCTGTAATTTAAATTATTCAGTTGATCTCTGAAGAGCTGAGCATGTGGAGGAGTCTTGACTTGGCTATATTGGTTTCAGTGAGTTATTTTTTAGCTTTGAAACTGTATATTTATGCCCTTGACAAAAACTATGTCAAGCTGCTTTTGAACCTTCCTAAGGATGCAAGTCCAGATGTAGCTTGGACTTCCTCAGAGGCTTGCCTGAGTTATGACAGCTTCCCTTGCCTATTCTGCAGTTGAGCAGAACTTAAAGTAGTATTCAACTGTTCTTGATATTTCTTAGCATTGGTAAGAGTAATATTTTTCCTAGCTTTTAAGGATGTGGGATTCAGTGGGATATCCAGATGACACAAAATAGAAGTTTCCTTAATGTGCAACTTCAGTATATTTGTGATGGGCAGCCACTTCAGATTATTACTTTTGTTTTAAAACACCCAAATTCTCAAATCAAAACTTGTTGAAGTGGAAGCATCATTAAAACAGGAATGAAGGTTTGGAAATAGATGGGACAAGTTTTATTCCTTCACTGAAATGAGCAAGTTCAAGGCAATAACATTTGGAGATGGAATCTCGAAGACCCATTTCAGCTGTCAGGATTGTCTTGTTTTGCTCTTTCAGTTCAGTCTGGTGTCAATTTTCTCTTTTAGTGGACTTAGAAGGCAGTAGATGTGGATGTAATGCTGGTGATTTAGAGATGGATGGATGCAAAGCCTATTTTTGAAAAGGCCAGGCATCTCTGTCTGCCTCTTACATTTGCACAATAACTGTCTTTCAAATGCTTGTCGCCTTTTAAAGTTTATATCACTTGTTGCAAAGGTTGTCATAGTGGTTTATTTTCCATCATAACTATTCTCTGTGTAAGGCATTTCTTCCAACATTCTCTTTGAAGATGACCTTTCCTTAAGTTCATGCCCTTTGTGGCTGTGTTTGCACAAGCTCCTCCAGCCTTATAAACCGTACATTTGGTCTTTTAACAAAATTCTTCTGTAACTCATCAAGATTTACTGTTAATTTCTTTTTCCAAAGGCTAGATCTCATTGCTCTAAGTTGTGGTTTTATTATTATTATTCCAGATCTCCCAGTACCTGGATGAATGAGTGATACGTCTATGTCTTTGTTTTTGCATATGTCTCATAAAGCAGAGATTGGAAATGTAAGCAGTGTTCCACATGCGCTCAGAGTCTCATATATGTGCACATATATACATAAATATATAATGTTCCTCTGACAGCATGTTCATACGTGAAACCATTCAAAATGGTACAGATAGGTAATATTTGTTGCATTTAAATCTGTGGTACTAAAGGATTAAATTATATATATATATTTAATGGCAGTTTTTACTCAAAATAATGTTTCTGTTTAATTTGCAGCTAAAGAAAGTGGGTGGGGGATAAACTATGCTAGAATAAGTCAGTTTCATACCAAAAAGTAATCATGCTTTCTTATCTACAGCATTGCTGTGCAAGTTAATCTCTGCTTTACAAGTATCTGCGCAGAATGGTCATTTCTCAAGTAAATCAGTGTGGAGTTAGTGCAAAGTAGAGAATAACAGGTTTACTTGGTTTTGGTTCTTGGAGGGTGGTGTGTTCTTGATGGGTTTATGAACTTCTGGTTTAGAAGCTTTTTATAGAGCAGTTTTGTCACTGTGGCACATGCTGTTTGTGTCTCTATTGAATACTGTAGGATTGCCATGGACTGACCCTGGCTGGATGCTCTATCCCTCCTCTTCTCAGCTGGACAGGAGAGAAAATATGATGAAAGGTTCTTTGCTTGAGAGCAGGTCAGGGAGAGATCACTCACCAATTCCTGTGATGGACAAACCAGACTTGACTTGGGGGAAAATAAGTTTCATTTGTTACCAATTGAATCAGACCAGGATAATGAGAAATAAAACAAAATCTTAACACCCTCATCTTGTTCTTGGGCTCAGTTTTACTCCCAGTTTTCTTTACCTTCTCCCTTTGGTGTCTGCAGAGTTCTTTTCTCTCATATATTCTCCCTGACTGCCTGCAACTGCTGTTCCAGGGTTTTTTTTATCCCTTCTTAACTATGTCATCCCAGAGGCAATGCCACTGTCACCAGTAGGCTTGGTCTTGGCCAGCACTGGGTCCATCTTGGAGGCAGCTGCACTGGCTCTGTTGGGCATGGGGGAAGCTTCTGGCAGCTTCTTATAGAAGCTGTAGCCCACCTGCTACCAAAACCTTGCCACAGAACCCAAATATAAGGATTTTATCAGAAACAGTGCAATGTAAGTTATAATTCTTCAGTGCTTTTTAGCAAGCAGTGCTTCTGTTTTTTAAATACTATTATTATATGGTGCTGGATTTTACTTAGATGGTTTGAACAAGCACTGTCTGTCTAAACTTGGCCTTGAAGAAACTGGTTTATTACAAGGTCCATTGTTTGCCTAAGTTTGAGTACTATGCTGTCTGTGAGTTGGAAGTTTACACATGCTATTTAATTACACAGCTACATCCAAATGGGAGGGGATAATGTGGTTTACTTTGTTATGCAATACTGCATCCTGTATCCCTGTCATTTACTAGTTCTGTGAAATAAAGGGTATTCACCAAGATGCATTGTAGTGAAAAAGCAGGAGCATGTAGGAGTTATGATTTCTTTATGGAAAAAGACAATAATATAAACAAATGTCTAAGGCATGACGGTCCATGTTAAATAATGGAGTAGATTTAAGGATTCTTTCTGAAGATGAGGAGGAAAAATCCAGACTTCTAAAGATTATTTACGCATACACACGCACATACACAAAACTGAAGGTTAATTCTTATACCTTGCCTTAGTCTGTGGCATGCATTTAGGCTGTTTGGCACAATAAGATCCAGTGCAGGTTCTGCTGTGTAGGGATGAATAAGACATTGTTGTCATAAGGGTCTAAAGAGGGAGAAACCAAACCACGCTGGAATCTTGATTTGTATAAGGGAGAACATAAAAAGTCATGTATGAGAAGTCTCCCTTAGATTCTGTTGTTTGTTTTCCAGTACATAATTATCTTCACTGGCTTTGACTAAAGCTTTTTAGTTTTGTGTTAGGAAAACAAAAATACATTCTAACTCCATTAATATGAAGAAAATATTCCTTTTTAAGTCTCAGACCATGCTTGCATCAAATCCGCTATCCCTGGCATGGATATGTTCTCTGCGTTGCTCTCCAATAGCTGGCAGTACCTTTCTGAGCAGAACAGACTGTGAATACAAAGTATTAATAAACCAGAACCATACAGTTCCAAGACAAGCAGGTTTTAAAAATTGCATTATGTATACTTAATGCCTGACTGACCTTTTCTGCTGTTTCTTAAATCTCTGAGAAATTCATCTAATTTCAAAGCCAGAGTATTAGCCCATTTATATGTAAATTGCCTTTAATTCATACATTGATTTGAAAGACTAATCCAGAAGAACCTTTACCACAGGTGACCTTTTTGACACTGTACTTCTGGGAAGACTGTAAAATGGTTTCTCATGACCTCACATCCACTGTAGCATAGCATATGCCTACTTCAGTCTGTATAAATCAGTCATAAGAGAGTGGTTTTCAACCAATATTTAATTATTAACATGATAACTGTCATGGTTATCGTTATAGTTAAAATAGGCCCTGTTTAAACTAATTACTATTTTCTGTTGGTATTCTTGCTTATTTTAGCTGTTAAACACAGTTAAGATATTCACTGATCATGCTCCTTGAATAATAAATAATAGTATAATCTAGCTCTTAAATTGCAGTCTCCAAAGACTTTAAATTTCAGAAAACATTAAATATTTATTATCCTACAGAATTTCTTGTCACCACAAGAGTTGGTAGAACAAATATGCTACAGCTGGCTTCTGTTTCCTATAGGAAAGCTGAAACACTTCCCTTTACAGAGCAGAGCATACAAATTTTGGATTATTATGTATTGGGGATTATAAAGTTACGTTTTCATCCCTTCGCTCTCCAGAAAGGGACTCATACTCTACCTCTGCTGCAGTGCAGTGCAGAGGCTGAACACCTGGCTTGATGGGCAGTCTATTATTTACTGGTTTCTCACTATGGAAGGTTATTACTCGGAGGCTCCATAATAATACTGCTGAATTACTGCAGTTGTTGATTGCTAATATATAATGTTGATGAAAATAAATGCTATTTTTCTAATAAAACTTAATTTTTTCCATCAATCAGAAGAAAATTTGTATGAAGATCTAACATTAAAGATAGTCATCAATAAACCAATGAATGATGTCCTGAAAGTGTATTTTAGTTCAGTTATTATTAATTTTTTGGACTAAGAAAAACCAAAATCTGCCTTTTAAAATGCATTTAGGCAGTGAAGTCTACCAGACAGTGCTTTTCTATATTATTATACAATAAGTGAAGATTATTGTTGTTGCATGCTTCATATGAGAAGACATAAAATGCTTTACACTGAGTTATAATAAAGCAATAATGCTTTGGCAAGTTACATACAGTCATGGAAAAATGCAGTAACAAGAAAGTGTAGAGATGATGAGATCTGTGTCTGTAATTCTCACACACTTTTTCAGTCATATCAGGATAAATAAATATTAATGGTCTTTGTGGGAGGACAGGCCTGTCTGCTCTATGTTGACTAGGGAGATGTTTTTCAGTGGAATAAGAACAAGGTGACAACAGAAGTGGTGTTTAATCATTTGCTCTTAACAAATACAATGTTTACAGGATGGTAGAAATTGTTTTAAGATTAAGGTATGATAAAGCTACGCAACAGAAATGGGTGATGGAAACAAGAACAGTTCCTGACAGATGTTCTTAATAATTAAGTTATCTACTTACCTGCTGTTCTAGCCAGAAGTTGTTAATTATATCCTCACTTGGCTTGTGGAGATTTCCTGGCATTAATAAACTATACATCGCTGCTGGGTATAGTTTTATCTTCCTTCTGAAATACTGAGCAAGCATTTAGTTACCATGAATGAACAGTGTTACCTCAGCATGTAAGAATCACCAACACCTCCTCCAAACTGTCCCCAAACCCTGTAGGTGATGGGAGGACATAATTATGATCTTGCTTTGTATTAAAGGCCTGAGTGGTGGTAGCTCTGGAAATGACATGCACAAGGGAACAGTACAAGGATATGTATTAGTATCCCTGTCTGGTTTCCTTATGCATGCAGTTACCCTTATTATTCGCTATGGTAAAACGGTTGTCTGCTCAAAAATTAGGGATAACTAGGTAATTAAAGGAATAGATGTCGGAAAGGCTGCCACAAGTTAGCTGCTAATGCCGAACAGAGACCAACAACTGGGCTGTCTAATGTGAAGTTGGTAATTCTGGGCAGTGTTTTGTTTTTGAAGGTACGCATGAAAAGCTTGAAATGGCAGTCTTGGATTTAATAACCAAGTCCAGAAAGGGGTTTGCATGTAGAGGTGTCCTGGGTTCAGCTTTCAGTTACTTTGTTTTCCTGTTACCGGAGTGTGGTGTGATAGAGTAGGATGTTGTTTACTGTTACAGAATCTGTCACTTATTGAGTGGGTTGGAAGGGAATAAACATTTCAGTTTGCCTTAACACTGGTGTAAATACAGTCACAAATGTATGTATATGATTGTTTATGTGTATGGGCTTGTTACCCAGGAAAAAAAATAAATGCAAGGGTAATAGTACTAACAAGTGAAGAAGAGTAACAGGTGGGGGAAAGTTGTGATTAGTGCTAGTATTTAAAGGCTCTCAGTATCTATTCCCTCTGGGTGGATAACTGTATGGTTGATACGTTACCATCATCCTTCTCATGTACATGCCAGAAAGGGAAGGAAAAGCAGAGAAAGACACCAACTTTTGAGTGTTTTCTGAATTAGTGAAAAATGTTTTGCACCATGAAGAATGATGAGTGGCAATACCCTTACAGCATTACTACAGTTCATTACAGCTATCAATCTGTTCCAGTGACAACAGCGTTCCTGTCTCGCAACAGGGCTGCTTTCAAGCCTCTGTTTGCCGCAGGTAGCATTAATGGGGTGGGACTTACGACTTTATGGAAGTCAGGTCCTGAGAGGTGAATTTATGTACAAACTTGGGAGGATCAGGGAGGCTGATGATGATAAGGTAACTGTCAGGAGAGACAGGGCTGCAATACCAGGCATAAATGAAGATCTTGGCTCAGCAACATAATACTTCAGAGTGACAGCAAAAATAAGATGACAGAAAAGATTTATATTGAGCAAAAGAAATGCTAGCCTTGGGCTAAAGGAACAAAGGGATTAACAAAAAGTGATGCAGCTGGCATTCAGTGACTAAATTCTGACATGATTTAGTGGACACACCTTGGAAAACCTGTGAATTCGTGTGTCAAGGAGAGGCTTTGATGGCTGTGTTAGTGCTGAAGTATTCTTCACCTGGATATAAACACAAAAGAATAAAAGGGTACGTAAAGGGGCATGTGAGATTATGTACTGAGCTCCTTTTAGTTTTAATTAGACTTTTGTGATTATATCCTCGATGTCACAAGTTGAGGAATGGCTGCATTAACCTATGAGTGCCATGGAGACAGCTTCCTTCTGTGACTGTGCTGTGAGTGTGCAGGATGGCATGACTTAGTGCCCACCAAATGGATAACTGGACTTACCTTTATAAAAGGTGTTCCAGTTCACTGGGTTTAATGTGCTGTGTTAGTGCGCTCGTGTTTTCAGAGACACACACAAGGAGAATCTGTAGACAGGTAGATGACCATTATTCATATTGTAATTTCCATGGCTGGAGTTGCACCCTGTGACAGTAGTGGTACAGTAGTAAAGCAGGAAATGTATTTTCCTCTTGGAGGAAAGGGGTGATCACATCCTGTTGATCACCTTGGTGTTCAGCGCTATGGCACCGTGGCGTACGTGTTGCCTGTTCAGTGATGGGTTCACTGCTTTCAGGTCAGTTGGTTTAGCGAAGTAGTTCCCTGTGCTCCCTGGGAGCTTCTGAAATGAAGAGCTCAAGACTCTCGAAAGCATCCTGACTTTGTCTCTGTCTCAGAGGAGCAGCAGCAGGACAGTAAATAAGTGTATCAAAGATAAGATTGAGCTGAATTCAGGCACGTGAGCTGTGGATGAGCAACCCTTTGGGTGCCATTGGATAGCCAAGTCTAAACTGTGGCAGGGAGGAGCCTATCTACGTGGGAACGAGAAGATGGACAAGTGTGTTTGAAGTAGTCGTGTCTTGCTCAAAGGATATTCTGAAGTGGCTGTCTGGATGTGTAAGTTGGCAAATCCATGCAAAGTGAGATTTGTCTCGAAGCTTTTCTTCTGTCCCTTTTAAGTAGGTTTTTAGGATACTCTGGCTTTCACAGAGAGCAGCTTCAGTTTTTTGCTTGGACTTCTCAAAGAAAAGAAACTGTGGGTCCTAGAATTTGGTGGGCTTCAGGCACTGAACTCTCCCTCTCCTTTTGTTTCCTTAGAGTATTTGGGTTGAAAATACCCCTTCCATCAGCTTTACAGTTTCCAGAGTCTTCAGTCCTGGCTTTGTTTTATCCAGTTCTTAATTTCATCAACGCATTTATCTTTCTGTTCAAAAGGAATCATAGATCATAACTCCGTTCATTTTAACAACCCATTACAGACCCTGTGTTAAATGATGACTTATGTTCTGATACTTTTGGACCGTGCTGTACACTAATATTAGGCCAAGAACCCATGAAAGGTTATCTTTCTAATTTACAAGAAATAGTCTCAGACCTTTGTCTCTTTTGTATTTCTTTTTCCATTTAAATTTTGGTACTAGGGCAATTGCTTTGTTTTTTGATGAAATTCAATTTGGAGCCTCTTTTATTGTTCTTCAGACTTTCTTTTCATGACAAGTGGATCTGATTTTCAAGACGTTTATTTTTTTTTCACTTGATATAATAGATAATCCAAATACCATGCAATATTGGAGACCATTTTAGCCTTCTGCAAATAGCATATGCTTGTGTGAATGCTGCAAAGCAAATTGTTTTTCTTGTCCAATTTGTCTGGTGTAATACGTAGTTAAACTAAAGTTTAAGGGTCACTTGTTCTTCCCATCTGTAGCCTATTTTATAGTTTAGATATAGTAGGTAGTTTTGGGCTAATTTGCAGTATGTGTAGAGCTTTAACCATGAGATGTATCTTGCTCTGATTAAATTCAGTTGTTTGGTGTTTTTTTGCTTTATGGAAATGAAGCAAAATGGATTTTTTTTTTTCAATTTCTAGTTAATTATTTTAATTTTAATTTGTATTGCAGCATCTTTTAACCATTCTAGTGGGGTACAATCGCTTTGCCGCAGAGTAAAACTTGTCAGAGTGGTCTAACATAACATTATTTCAGTCTCATAAAAAACCAATGTTTAATATTACCAGGCAACATCATTCTGCATTACATGTAGTTAGGAGATTTGGAGGATGTTCCAAATCTTAAAGATGTGGATATCAGGTCTGGCTGAGCAGCAGTTTAGACTTGGATTTGGATTGTAGGTAAGGTAGCTGTTGCTATCACAAAGCAGAACAAAGCTGCCTGGCATCAAGGCAAACGCCTGTGTTCCAGTCTCTTTCTTTTGGGATGAGCAGAAATGTGTCCCACAGGGTCTGAGGGTGGATTTGTGTTCTGATTGTTGTGAACAAATGCAGCTCTTGGCCTTTCCTCACATGGCAGGCTTCCCAGTCCTTGTGGCTCTTCTTTGGTACTGTCCAGCCTGTCCACATCTTCTTTCTGTACATCAGGAACCAAATGCATCACAAAGTGTGATTTATGCTGAGTTTGAGTGTGCTTTCAGAAGGGCATGCTGGGTGCCAGAGCTGAGCAGAAGGGAGTGTGTCTGGAAGGACACAGGACATGGAAGAGGAATTTCCAGGGATAGAGAAAGATTCTGCTTTTAGAGGGAAACTCTGAGCTTGTGCAGCCGTCCTTGTAACTTTACTTCTTAGATGTTCACATAGCAGTGGGGTGCAGCTTTGCTTATGCTTAACATACCGGAAGGCAAAGGACTTTTAATGTTAAATGTTAATTTCTAGCTTTTCAAAACATGGGAATTCTGTTGTTTACTTTTTCAAAGAGCTGATGGGACTGGAAGCAAGTTGTGGGTCAGTTGCATTTGACACTGCCCCTTTAAGAAAAAAAAAACTTATTTTCTCAGTAAAATTAATTGTTTCCTGCTATTTAAGCTGTTGCTGAGCAGATTAAATCATGTAACTTAACTTGGTTTAATATTTTTTTTTTTTGCAATGAGGGCTATCTAAGTGAATGGATAGTCTGAGGGGGAAAGGCTTGCTAGACTCCTCCATCAGTGTTCCCTTGTGTTCATTTCATGCTCCTCTCAATATCACAGTGGAACTACTTCATTGTCTAATTTCCATGCATCTTCTTTTGCTCTTTTTTTTTTTCTCCTTTCCAATTCTAATACCTGCTTGCTATTGTATTACAAAAGAATCAAGGAACCAATATATTTGCATAAAGGACATTTTAAATTCTAATGTCAAGGGTCATTAGTCATTTTTGTTGTTATACCTATAAAGATCAATTTCTGCACGCAGAGATGGTGGGGTAGGAATCTATTTCAGGAATAACTCAGATTATCCTTTCACTTTAGGTGACTTGCTAGATGCAAATTAAAAAGAATACGAAGTCAAAATAGTTCACATATATTTGAATTTTATGCATCTGATATCCATCACATTTGTTTTGAGAGCTCGTGTTGCCATAAATGTTTCCCACAAGTTATATTCCTTCTATTTTTACCCTTTTTTTCCTTCATAATTTTTAGTTTTCTCATTGCACATTTTTTTCCTGAAAAATTACCTTAAAAGCTCCCCCCTGCCCCCCTTAAATTGTAAAGCAGATAAACATATATCTGCTTGTTTGAATTAGTTCTCAGGGTTTTTTCTCAAGGCAGAGATGTATTTGTTCTCAAATGAAATTAGGCATTACCTAGTTAATCATGAAAAGGAGCTACATGCATGAAAACTTATAATTTACTATCATTACTGTATTATTAATAATAACAACAAAGCCACAGAGGTCAGTTTGTCAGTGGCATGAATGGTTATAGATTCTGATGGTTTTAGTAATAATATATATTACTAAATTAAACATTACTAAATAGTACTAAATATTAACATATTAAAAACCACAACTTTGCTCTTCTTAAGAAAGGTGCAGGGTGATCTAAAATGCATTCATTGTTGGCTGGAACTTGGTACATGCTGCTGGTAAAGGTTGACCTGACTTCAGGCATTTTCTGCTGTAATTACTTCTGGTGGCTGTGGCTCAAAAGCAAATGGATGACAGTTGTCATGGTAGCTGATTATTGCTGATTCAGCACGATGTTTTGGGTGAAGAGGAAAGTTTCAGCACAGCGTTTGGTTATAGAATGGTTTGTGTTGAAAGGGACCTTGCAGCTCATCCAGTTCCAGCCCCTTGCTCCAAACCCTGTCGAACCTGGCCTTGAACACTGCCATTGATGGGGCCGCCACAGCTTCTCTGGGCACCCTGTGCCAGGGCCTCAGCACACTTTTAGTGAAGAGTTTTTTCTTTATATCTAATCTAAATCTTCCCTCTGTCAGATTAAAGTCATTCCCCCTTGTCCTGTCACTTGATGTCATTGTAATGAACCCCTCTCCCGATTTCTTGTCAGACCTTTTAGGCACTGGAATCTGCTGTAAGGTCTCCCTGGAGCCTTCTCTTCTTCAGACTGAGCAGCCTTCACCTTGGAGCATTACTCCTGTCATGGACCAAACCTTTCTATTTTTCTCTGTGTCAGAACTCAGGATGGAAGTATACTGAGGCTGTGTGCAGAGCCGTTGACTTCTCTGCAAGTAGAGAAGTTGGTATTCTGCAGTTTGCTTATATTCAGGGCCAAAAAAAGAGAAACTGTTTTAAAGGAAAGCTTGTATGCATTGGATAAATGTTTCTCAAAGAATGCATATTTACATTTAAATTTTCACATAACTTAAAAATCTAACAAGGGAGGAGGAGAAGCATGTAAGCTGGAAATTTAATAAGTGTTTGAGTTGAGTATCTGCTATAGTGTAAGCTGTCAATGGGAAGATAATGTATTGAGCGTTAATTGACCTTAATTGCTCGTGAAAAATCCCAGTACATTCTTTTCAAGCTATATTGACTGCTGACTGAAGTTCACTAAACATGAAAGGCAGAAGTGATTTTATAGGTGAGCAATGACATTTTACTTTGGCCATTTAAAGAAGAAAAGTTGAATGTAATACTCTGCAATGCTTTGCTGTGGAGTGGATTAGCATCGGTGTGTAGTGGCCAATCATTGATTTGTTTTGTAGAGATTACAATATACACATTTATCTTCACAGAATGTGTTATCGTTTTGCTTACTGGGCACGCAAGCACATAACAAAGGACCTGATACCCTTAGCTACCATTTTGTATTCTATTGTACATAAAAGCGTGTTATGCCTAATGTACTTAGTAGTATGAAGAGTAAGAAATAGTGTAGAATTATACATAAAACCATACACTTTCTGTGGAAATAAAGTACAAGTGTTACTTTGGTTAAAATTGGTAGAAGTTAAAAGGAGAAATAATATGAGTGCATAGCTGTGATTTGTGGAATGTATGTTTAATAATCCAGTATCAGACCTCAACATTTTAATTGCTAATGTGGGGGGAGTAAGTGAGAAGGTTCATACTAGTATGAACATGCTGTTCATACTAAATAAATTGGGAGTGCATTGCATTTGCTTACTCTTTAATGGAGGAAGCCAATGTCCTTGAAGTAGCAAAGCCTTGTTTCAGTCTCTGGACGAGTATACTTCATGGAGATACCAGAACTTAGTTATTCTAGTTTGCCAAAAAATATGGAAAGCTACTTTCCCGTTTTGTGTAATTCTACTGCATGGAAAATTTCTTATTTTATAGTCCCAAAGAATTAAGCATTCCTATCCCCTTATAGCAATTTAACAATATCCATCTAAAGAGGTTTCCTCTTGGAGAATTTCGTAGTCTCCTTACAAATGGCTGCTCTCAGATCCTGTTGTGTGGAAAGATCATTGTTATAAACTCCTGTTGATTGGTAGAGCCAAGCATGGTGATAATAAACCAGTTGAAATGCTAACTAATTATACCTTATTCTAGCATCACAGTGGTTTATTAGGAGAGGGCCTGACTGCGTTGTGGTTCTGTGAACGTCAGGACTTTGGCTTAGAAGGATCAAAGAACTTCCTGTTCTCTTCAGATGTTGAGCAAGAATAAACCCATTAGATTGTGCTAATACTTGACATTTTTCTTCCTGAGCTAGAGTACTCTTATCTGACTCTTAGGAAACACATCTGCCTTCGTATAGGCTGAAGCATAGGAAGACTCTTCATATTGATTATGCTTTTTTCTTCCTTGAGGAAGAGAAAATCATAAACTTTCTCCTTTATTTACTGCTTGAAGATCTAGAGTTTTCAGAATTTCCCCTTCCAGAGGATTCTTCAGAGCACTTTTGGGAATGCATAGTTAATCACATCAGTAGTGTTTCTGCAGTAAGTGTGATGTAAATAGTAGCGCACATAGAAGTTCTAGTCACTTAAAAGTGATAACAAAGCAAGCCAGAAAAGTAAAATTCCACATTATGCTCAGTTTGCACATACAGCTTTTTTCTTACTTATGTCAATGGCTTTTGGTTGATTTGTTTTGAAATCAGTGAACTTTGGATCAAACAAAAAATTATTTCCCTTTCCATTTGATCTTTCCTCCTTAAAGAGTGTTTCTTTATCCATCACTGGTGATCGTTATGTGGTTTTATATACATCCTACCCTGTTTCAGCAAAGTCCAGTGCTGCTTAGGAAAATTTTATCAGCATCAGGATAATCTTAAAGAGAAGGAATCAAGCAATTAATTTTTTCAAGGTAAGATCAGCATCTCTGACCAGATATTATATTACTATGTGTAGCAAAATTTCAAAGTTAATTTAGACTATGTGAAGTAAAGTCATCCTTTTTCAAATGCATGAGAAGAGATGATTAAATTCCAGATTCCAATGTAAATTAGCTTCTAAACATAGAGGTTTGCAGCTTGAATTGAATCGAAGTGTGTTTCTAAGGTTCAGAGTGTTAACTGTTTGCTGATGGCTTTGCTCGATTCATTTCTGGAAATATCTCACTGGGGTTGTCCAATTCACAGTATATAATGGATTAATGGCTTGGAACTTTATCTATAATTCTTTGGCTTTATGTTTAAACAGTTCATAAACTCTTAGTATCCTTTTTTCCTGTCTTGAATTCATTAAGAAAATACTATAAAGGAAAGCTAGTCCTTTCTTCATATTTTAATATTTAGAAAAATGCATTGTTATATCGCTATTCCAAACCACCCTAATGTAATAACATAAGGGCTTCAGGGAAGGAAGAAAAGAGGAGTCTGTGTTTTCTTGAGTCTCTTCTGTTAAGAAGAGCTAAAATGGAAAAAATCATGAGATGCTTGAGGGATAAGGTGGTTACCTGTTGTCTTAGAAAGCCAATATGCCTTTCCTTTGTACCACTTGCAAACCGGACCATGCTCATACCTTGGGTATGACATCTACTTGAATACAACAAAGGGCAACCATCGGTTTTATTCTTTGACTTATTTCATTAACTCTTTTAATATTAATCCTAGTTGTGAAATGTCTTCTGTAAGCACTGTGATTCCAGTATTTTGAGCTGGATGCAGCTTGGTCTGTCCACATTTCTTGTCATTGGCTGCTCTCTTGAGATTTAGAAGAGTGATTCTGTATTATTGTATGCACAAAGAATTCTTTCTTCCTGATACAGTGGTTTCCCTCTCTGTGCTCCTGCTTTTGTTAGTCCTTACTTTGTTTTCATATTCAACATTTCTGTTTCAGTTCAGTTGGCTTAGAAGATGTGAAATATGCTCCTTCATGAAAGCAGTGGCACATCTAGGACAACATTCCCTCTGACAGCAGCAATTTGAGATGCATTTTAGGGAGAGTACCTGGTCTTTATCTGTAAACCATCCTTCTTGTCCTCTGAGCACCTGCAGCAGTCATCTTTGATCTTTGCCTAGCGGATCTACTTTAAATAATTAAAGCAATTTCTAATAATTTAAAGTTTATCTTTTCAAATTCTAATACATCTTCAGTCTTTCCAGTTCTTTGGTGCTGTGTTTTCTCAGTGTTAACATACAACTTTTCTGCTGATTAGTCTCCTGTGAACTTTGTTTTATTGGTCTGCGCTCTCTGCTTGCTTGTAGCATGTTTCCTACCCTTTCAGATGATGCATAAGGTGGTGGAGTTAAAGTATGGCCACCAAACCTAAATCTAAATGAATGCTTTTATGATGTGGATGAGTGAGAGGCAATGGGTGAATCCTGAAATAGGAAAAAAATGGCAGGAAAAAATGTTCAATTTAATTGTTCCCTTTGGGTGTACGTCAAGATAAAAACTTGTTAAGCGTAGGAAGTGTAATCTGCATTCCTGTGCAAGCTTTACTTCATCGGTAGAAGATATTTACTAGCTCATGAGTATTAATAAACATTTGGAAACATATTTGACATTCTACGTTTCATGTTCATTACTTTTCCTGACCTTTTCTTAATAAAAAGTATTCAGTGGCTTCTCTGATCTTCATTTTCATTTCTGGAAATTATATTTTGGCAAAGAATCTATATCATTAAGAAACTGAGAGGAAAAAAAAACCCACAAGCTAGGCATGTATTTCTAGTTGCAAATTAATAGTAATATATTTATCCACATTCTCTGTTCAGGCATATTTACATTTCACCAAGTAATTTTTACTCTTTACAAAAAGCTTCTTATCTTTTTTCTGGTTTTTCCCTCTTGTTGAAACTCTGGACTGCTGGGAAGCAATGTGAATAATTGATACCTTTTATTGCTCATTGTTCATTGCTCTTCTTATAGAAAAAAGATTTCTTTTAGGGTTTCCTGTGTACTAACTGGCTTCAGGCACGCAAAAATGTAGCTATGGAGACTGCCATTTCTGAGGAGGTTTCTCATTTTTTGGCTAGCTTTGTAATTAATGAGTCACCAAGCGCTAGTGAGGTAGTAGTAGAGCTGAGGTGAAACGTACTCTGCTAAACCCATATTAATGAGTGAAATTACTCTAGAGCTTAACTTGTCTTGATGTAAAATGGAAGTGCTAGGAAAAACAATTGCTATTCCACTTCGCTTGGAAGATACAGCTGTTTCCCTTCCAAAATGTTTTAGAAGCTGTTAGAATTTAGATGTTACAAACTCCTATGCTGGGAGCTAGTCAATAGTTGAGGTTTATATCCAGCACAGATTTGATGTCAGGTGAAGTATAAAATAGGGCATTGCAGTTCTTTTTGAATGTATTGATGCTAGTTTTGGTTCCAGATAAGTTAATCTGAAAAGAAGAAGGAATTAATTTTACAGGCCAGCTTGAGATATTCCCACTAGAACCTGTGCAGTGAAGGTTTTGCAGGCTGCTGTCACGGTGGTTTAAATACGTTTTAACTTTCCTTTGTCACAGAGATACCCTAATGCTTTGTAATTTCATGTAAATAACAGGATAAATGTGAAGCTGTGTAGCCGTGTAGCCCTGCAAGTAGGATAAGGAACAGGGTGTGATATCTAAATTATGGCTCCAGCTTTGTCACTATTAAGACTTTTGCCATGTTACTTATCCTTCTGTGCCTTTTCAGTAAGAAAAGGGATAATGATGCCAGCTCAATACTGCAAAGTGTTTTCAAGATGAGAAAAACCTAGTGTGTGACACTGCTGTTGTAAACGTGTTACTGGTAAACTTCAGTTCTGAAAACTTCCATTTCTTAAAACAGAACACTGCAAATCTTTATCTTGCATGCAAAACTTGGGTGGGGGAAAAAAACATGCTTTGGGAGACTTAATGAGAGCTCTCTTTAGAAAGTGCTGCCTCCACAAGAGCAGAGGGTGATCTCTCATCATATCGCAGTGAATTAGCAACTGCTCCATTTTTGCCATAATGCTCTTTAATTTTTAGTGATTGATAGGCTAAAGATTTTTGAGAAGCTAATCTTTATGTGGAGTTACTCAAGTTGGGAAGTCTGGGATTAATTGATCATGTGGGGATTTAGTTTGTTCAAGGAGAAAATAAAGGGATTTGAAATGAAGTTGAAGGCACCTGATGGTGGTTACTCCCTGGCTTGCTTTTGTCTCTGCTGTTCTGTTTCCACCTAATGCAGTGATACAAGCTTTGGCTTTTAATGGCAAGCGGTATATTCAGGAAATGGGAGTGTCCTTTCCTGTCATGGACATGTTTTTTTAGTTTAGAGAAATGCTTTGCCTATGAAGAGAAGAGAATGGGTGAATGGCACTTACCCACAACAACTTTTAGTTCCAATTTAACAGCAACATCTAAGTAAGGTTCGATACCATGGAGAAAATATTAATATGTTTGTTCATTGTTTTTTCTGGATCCTGCTATAGATCAGCTTGTGGCAGTTGAGGACTGTGGTTTGAGGTAAGGTAGCAAAATTCCATGGGCATTTGTGGTCTTTGAGCCATTCAAGTGCTTTCTGCAGTGACTTGTCTTTCCCCTATACACATTGTTTAGGTAATACACTTCTAGAGGAGAATGAAATAGAAGCATAAAATATAAAACCATTTAAATTGTCACTTGATAAATACCTCACTTGGTAAACTGCCACTTGGTGAATACACCTCAGGAAGTAGCATATTTCTGTAAAATATTATCCCAAACATTAACAGAAAACAGAAGAAAAGACGTAACTACTGTAGAATGAAACCTTTGCAGCAGGAAGGAAGTTTGACCTAACACTTTAGGTGATTCCTGAAGTGGTAGAAATGTAATCCAAGTTAAGTGTATTCATGTAGTAATATAATAATACAGATATATATATTATCTTTGAAGACAGCAGAATTCACATGGTGCTATTTTGTATATGATATCCTTTGAGTAACTTTTTCTGTTGTATACTTCGTGCTGCCAGTCTCAGTATTGTAACTTGTTTTTCAAACAAAGTATTCTCAAATACAATCTATATGGGGCCATGGACAACTCCAGAACTGTCCATCCTGGTTTGTACTGTTCTTTTTTGTTGTGAAAATGAAATTGTGGTAAATACCAAGTTTATGTAAGCTAGAGTGTTTCATGGTATTTGTACTTGTGTTCGATGCCTGCTGGCAAACTTTGTTAGAATCAATTTAAAGAGTAGAAAGCAGGAACTCTGGAATGAGTTGTTTTATGCTACAGTTAGGTCTTGTTTTCCTCTACTTTGACTTTGTGGGACAACTGAATAAAACCCAAATACTCAACTATGCTGCATTGGAAATAAAAGGCACATACACACAAAGGTGAATGAACAAACTTTATATAGCATAAGCACAATGTTATCCTCACCACACAGTGAATTGGGTTTTATTATGTCCTAGACTTCACCAGATCATTCTTGTCGTGGGAACACAATGCTGTTATCAACACAGCATTCCCTACCCTGCTTTCCAGGACATCTCAAGTTCATTATTCTGTGTTAAGATACTTAGAAGCTAAATTGAGCAATGCCATTTCATTATAAAATATAATGATTGGAAAGCGGGCAAATGGTTGTATCCTGAATCTTGTTTATCAGCAATTACATATGCATATGCAAAGTGGAATACTAATTACATTCTGCATAACAGTGTAGTAGTTTTATCAATGCTATTTAGCTGCATAATGCACACAGCCCAAACTATGGTACAGCAATAAAAACAATCCATGTAATTTGCTATTAATGAACCTACAAAATGGAATGATATTAGTATTTTCAGAACAAGTGGTTAATTACAAACATCATTTGCATATTACCCTATGTTGCTGCTGTATTTATTTAGTGACATTGATAAGAATTCTTTTGTGGAGAATTCGTCACGGTGGGACATGCCAGGAGGCCAGTGTCAAACTGTCTGGATGGTGGCCCAGATGTCTCCCTTCTTCAGGATCCAGCATTAAGCTGGTGGTGAAGGTGGTGTGGGTTTCTGAGTAGTTTTGGGGTTTGGCTGTTTCTGAGGGTAAGCAGAGAGAAGGTGGAAGACACACGATGAGATGTTGCTTTTTCTCATGCACTAGAAGTGTTGTTTCATCCTTTTTCTAGCTATAAAACAGATTAGGTCTGAAAACGGTGGTTTATGAAGGCTCATTTCTCTTCTGTGTCTTTTAAGAAGAATTTTGCTGTCATAAAGGCACAGTGTCTCTGACAGTGCAGTAATTCAGCCCTTGACTCATGTAGGCTGGTTTTTATGCCTGCTTCTGTAGGAGGAGCAAAATGGAAGTGGGCCGTGAAAACTGAATCAGTTGGCAAATATAAGATAAGGCTTAATTATCCAGTCACTGTGTGTTTATTGGGAAAAGAAGATAGGTGGTAGTTAAATATATCTGAAAGACTTGCAGCAGAAAGCTCCCTCCCCCAGTTCAATCATTGTCTTAGTACATAATAAACCAGGATAGAGAGGTGAGAATTACTCATTCATGGCTAAGGCTTTGTTCTGCGAAGGTAGCTGCAATCAGATAATCGATATAATTGTTACTGCCAGATGTTATCTTGTTAAGGAAAAGTACCACTGATGAGGTCTCCTTTGTGGATAAGGAAAAAATTATTGCTAACTATAGGAAAAAAAACCTTAAGTTTTAAGGCTAAATTCAGATGTGTTGCTGTCTCTTGAATAGAAGTGGCAAGTCATATCTTTGAATGTGTTTGTGTCTGCCTTTGAGCAGACATTGCTTTCACTGTAACCTCAAATTTCCCATTGTTGTCTAGTTTTTATTAAACTTGCTGGCATTCGCTTTTGATCATCACCTTTGGTAAACCCCAGTAAGGCCACGAGAAGAACAAGCAAGCTTCCTTTTAATCTTTTACCATTAAGTGGTTCAGTATCTTTCTATAGTGAAACTACATTGTGTTGACACTCAGCTTCTAACCCAAATAACAGTTTGCTCAGAGAAAGCTGAGCACCTAAATTATCTAGCTGCTTGCACATCTGTCTCTTTGATAACTGAATACTTGATGCCTGAAGTTAAATGGGGTATATCTGAGCTACCTGCATTTCTCTCACTCCTGTTGTCTTTGGATTGAACAGTCATAGCCTGTTAGACTTTCCATCTCCACCTGTCCAGGCCTTAAACTGATATAATTTGATTCCTGTGTCATGGCTGCTTCTAGGGATTTCGGAATTTTAGTATAAACCGTGATTGCTTAGCAGGTCTGATGAGGTATTGCTTACTACAGTTCTCATTTGGTACCTAGAAAGAAGAGTACAGAAACACCGACGTAACCTGTTAGTGGAAGTAGGAGAAGAAAATGATAGATAAAAAGTTGTGTGCATTAACTTAAACTAAAGGGGAAAATCCGATTCACCTTTGCTGCTGTTCCCTGTGGTTTAACTATTCTAAAATGCTATCACTTCTTCTCTGATCTAAGGCTTTTACTTTCCTTTGTTTTGCATACAAAACTGTGGTTTTGGTTGGATTTTTCAAAGATAAGCAATTAGCTGAATGTGATGCCTTAAACTGCATTCGTGTTTTCCTTAGAGTCATACGTTTACTGTCCATGTCCATAGTACGTTACATCTATCTGCAAGAATAATACGCAGAAGCATAGGTAAGGACCCATAGTCTTAATAGTCCTTTCCCTAGTGCTGGTCATAGTTTTGGTGTTGATGTCAGCTCCCTCTCAGTGAAGTTAGCCAGCGATGACACTGGGTATTTTAATTCTTTGTCTGTATTCTTGCCCCTTGATCGTTTACTAATCATTTTTCTCCTTATTTGTCATCATAGAGAAGAGTTGCAGTAGGCTGGGGATTTCAGTTTCTTCACTTGAGAAGTATATATTTGAGGGGAAGGTGAACAACATGCTGGAAATTCTGCCTCTGCTTTGCTCTTGATTCTTACCAAATCTAATGTGTAATTGTGCTGAAGTTGTACTTTACTTGACTCAGAATTTCGTTAAGTTGACTGAAATTGCTTTGTTTTTCCACTCTGCTTTTTCTACTCTAATAAGCAGAATGGAGATTGTTGCTGTTGAAATAATGTGCACTTTCTGTTAAACCACATGAACCTGCAAATGTTTTAGCCAAGATTTGAAAAGTTGGACATTAAGGGGAATCAGAGAAAGGGTACTGGATGGTCAACAGAAAGTTTATCCAATTCAGTCTCATAGTTAGGCTTATTAGGCTTCAGGTCTGCTTCTTTGGAAACAGACACTGCAATTTCTTTTCATCTCCTGTGGCTGTAGACACGTAGAGTATGTGCATTAACCAAGAAAATGGTCTGTATTCAGTTGGAGTTTAATGCAGATTTTTTTAATGTTACTACATGTGTCTTCATATCCTTCTCTTAGCATCTCACCTTCTTTTTCCTTCCCTTTCCAGAAGGGCATGTCTTCTTAAGTTGCATCATTTTCCTAATTTCCTGACACACTGTAGAGGAGGGCAAAACTCTCATCTGCATTTTCTGGTGGCTTCCATGAGTGAATGCTAGAATATCTACATAGTCTCACTTTGTGAATAGGCTGTGGGGTGACATGGGGGGGTTGTATACTTTTTAGCCCAAGGTTGCAACAACATAATTATTAACTGCTTAGGCCCGGGGTGCTTGTACATTATTGATTTTTCACTTTGCAGGAAAGACACTGGTATTGTATTTAAGAAAGAGGACTTGAAGTAGTGCCTTTGAACAGTGGGACCACAATTGACAGAGAAGAAAGATTAATACTAGCTACATCTAACTACTTGCTATTCCATCTTAACATTTCATTAACATTGTAAGGTTGTTCTGCACTTGGTTTCCTAGGGAATATGAAGCTTAATGTTGAAAGCCTCCTATTCAGGCAGTTCTGTCCTCTGGAGAGCTTAGGAACTGCTTCATTTGAGGACTGACTCCTTTCAGGGTTCCTGTTGTTGGCCCTGTTCTAATTAGTCAAACAATTTGCTTTTCCTTCAGCAGACATCAAAGGCAGTTTTGCCTAATTGATTTTTTGAGGATTTGGCCTGGAACTAGAGATGACCACTTGGAAAGAAAGAACTTTTTGAGTGTCATCAGAGCTGTCCTGCATTAGGCCTGCCTGAAGAAATGTGCCTTTGAAATAGGAGTCCAAATGAACACACCAGAAATTGTTAATATTAAACATTAATTAACTGAAGTTCCAATATCGAACTAGTCTGATATTTCTACTTGGGCTGCTCAGTAAATCTGTGAGATGTAATTTCAGTTCCAGAGAATGGATTTGTCAAAATGTAGATGAAGGTGACCACTGAAAGTAGATGTTCAAGAATTCTTTTGAATCTTTTACCTTGTTCTTAATTTTACTAAGCGTTTTACCCTACAGGTTGAAATCCAGCATCCATAGAGTGCTCTGAAAATGCCAATAGAAAATTTCTGTTGCAGGTTTTTGATCTGAAAAGAATTCAGAATCTGTGAAATACAGGCAGGCTGGTATTTTTGTTCTATCACTGCCACTTGCTGATATTGGTAATGTTTACGCCGTTGTTCCTTATGCCCAGCTGATAATTTATCTTTGCATTAATGTGAATTTGCATTTCTCTGTGTGTGCAATGTCTACGATTGCTGTGTTGCTGAAGGACTGTTACACTTCTGAAGAGAAGAATTTGGATGATGCATGGGGGCGATTCAGTTCTGTTAGGGGGCTGTGCAGAATCACAACTCCAAACCATGTAGAGGCAAAAGCATTGGATCCATTTTAAAAGGTGCTTTCTGAAGTGCTGAGCATCTGTTCTCTCTGTTAAATGCTACTTTTACAAAATTTAGTTCATAATGTACGTTAAGTGATGATTGTATTCTTAAATCATGATCTCAGAAGAATGGGGGATGAAGTCCACTGTATTTCAGGCAAAATTTGTAGGCCAAGCTACAAAATACTGCAGCCTTTTAATGCAGGATCCTCAACCTGAATGATCTTATTTGTTTTTAAGAAATGTTATCAGAATAATTTGGAAGTATGGCAAGGACTTCCTGCTGGTCTTTGATTTAGGACTTGATGTTGATGCAACTTTGAACAGTGTGTATCTGTCTTCTTTGCCTCCCTTTCACCTGGTTCTGAGGATGAGGTGATAGTAGTATTTATTCTTTCTTCTTCCCAGGCAACAAGCTTACAATCACGATAGCCTCAGGAGTTCAGAATAACGAAATTCTTTGACATGTAGGTAAATACTGATTTTGGCATCTCAAGTCTGGGACTGAATTAATGCTGAGGAGTCAGTTCCCTTCCTTTCCTTGGACTCTCACTTGGCTGCCACATGTCTCTGAGCAGCTGATTCTGAACTTCAGCCCACAGTAGAAGAGCATGGGCTTGTGCTTTGTGGCAGCTTTGAGTCAACTTATACCTCCTTATTTCCAGCAGTTAAATGTCATTAAAAGATAGGCAAATTATGTTGAACAGCTTGTTAAAATTACTATCCAATGTAAGTATTTGCGCTTGCAAGTTGTTACAGAAAGAATGAGCTGTGTTTACTGTTTAAGTAATGGCAATTTTAAAATAAATTGACTCTTCGTGTTCGTGATTATTGCTGCTTGCATTAGGCAGCATCAAGCTGTTCGTGTTTCAGACGTTGTCTTACAGATAATTTCAGGGAATGTTCTACAATAGACATCAATTGACCATGACCCCACAAAGCTATTGAATAAGAATCTTTCAGTTTTAAAAGAACTAACTTTCTCAGCTCGGTTTGATTTGGATGTCTGGGCAGCTACATGCTTTAAAGCAGCTGTCAATGACTAAAGTGTTCTGATTTGACTGGCTGCTTTCTAATTACTGACACATGAAAAACGCAGCAAAGGAAGCAAACTAGAACTGGAAGTTTACTCAGAATTGCAGGAGTTTGATCTTGTTGGTAGAACGGAAATGTGGTGGGGTTGTCTCTTGGCTGGAGAGGCAAAATGTATGGATACAGGATGAGCAAACTGGGAAAGGGAGGGAGGAGGGAGAGTGTCCTGTAGAGTGGAGTGGTCTGAATGCAAGGAGTTCTGCTTTTAAATAAGTGACGAGCAGTTGAGAGCACCTCAGGTGCACAAAAGACCTAGTGTTATTCTGTTCCTTGGTAGAAATGGTATTTGACATATGTGAGGTCACACTGCATAGAGTAGTGGGATTAATTTGTGCTAATATGCAGGATTTTTTACATTGCTGATATGTAGATTTGTAAAATGCAGATTGTGTCAACCAGCATGGCAGGATTTCTCACTGTACGGGCAGAAGGGAAAGTGCATGCAATGCATGTAACGCATCTGGATTTCAGAAACTTCACTTTCAACAGCAATATTAAAGAATAGAATACTCTGATGGACAGGAAAGAAGAAATTATCGTTATATGAGAGTAAGGGTATAGATGTATCAAATCCTGAAACGTAAGTTGCTAAAAGAGACCACGGATCTACATGTGTATTTCTCTGGTTGGTGAGAAGAAGGACAATCTGTACTCCGGAATACAGCAAGCTGGAAATAAAATTGATTTTTTGCATGTTCTTTAGTAATGACATGCACTTGCTTTGTTGAAAAAACCAAACCAGAAGAACAGGTAAAAGCCTGGCTGGTGTTTAAAGGAAATCACAGGCCTGCCTGACCATAAAGAACTGTTCAAGAGCAATTCATCCTTGGGCAATTACCTCTGTCATCCAGCCAAGGTCAGAGGCACATTCGCTTAATAGCTACATCAAAGACAGAAGCATAAATTAAAAGAATACCATAACTCTAAGTCAGTTTGGGCAGAAAATGAGGAAAGAAGTGCAGCTTGTAGGCTCTCCCTTGGCCTTTTCAGTTCTTGTGTCAGGTTTTTGTGGTGTTTTCTGTAGTAATTTTCATTGTTACTAATCCTTTCCCAAACTGCTTCCAGGAGAGCCCAGGAAAATCATATCTGGGTTGTGTTCTGGTGATGCCAAGATGGTGTAGCCAGTAAGCACACAGTTGGTGTATTGGTAAGCCTGGAAGTAATCCAACTAAAATGAATTTGACTATTCGTAGTTGTCGCTAAGTGATAGAGGAAACTTCTGTCCTCAGAAGGAGAACATTTCCAGTGCTGGAAGCACGTACACATGCCCTGGCAGTTAGACTCAACAACTGGTGCTGTCACAGCCGGTATTTATACTTAAAGAGAAGTAGTAATTTTATTTGTCTTAAGCACAAACATTTTAAAGGTTTAATTATAAGCTTGAAGATTTAAACTATGCCTTCTCTGTCTGTGTTCCACTGCCCAGAACCAGAAACCCTTAGCACCACTTTTATTGCAACTTAATTAATAGGTTATAAATAATTCTTCTCAATAGGTTTTTGCTTTGTAGTCTACCTCTCAAACTTTATACACTGCGATACTATATTGTTACATTGGCAAACAATTGGCTGAGACAAGGTATTGTTGATTTTAAAGCTATTTGCTCTTGCCTACTTTAATAAACAAAAATAGCAACAGAAAATGTGACTAAAATAGGTGTGAATAATCTTAAGGCAAGATGAGCCTGTTACCACACGAGAAACCTTCTTTTATGTTGCATGGGACTATTGGGAATGCTCTGTCCATCTACAGATTTCTAAAGGAAAGAAACCCCAATCGTGTCAACTAATGTTTTGTGTTTCCTTGCACTTGTCTATGTGTATTCACCTTGTTTATCTGCTTTATCTGTTCAGTTTGGAGATGATCTGGGGCAGAGACCATGCTGCTTTTTGTGTCTGGATGTGATGCAGTGACTCTAGACACCTCTTTGAGCACTTAATGTAATGATGTTTAATCACACAATACAAGTAAAGGCTTCTTCCTAGGCACAGACCCTTCCATTTGATGTTGCGTGACTTGCGGGGACTGAAGTTACTGGTTTATTTTGTGTTTGCTTTGAATTTACAAATAGGCAGGTTTTAGGAGTTTTATGAGCTTTATGAAGTAAAATGAGGTTTTACTTATTGTTTTTAGATTACAATGGATGTGATACAGGGATAGGAAGGAAATGTGGCGATGGTAATCAAAGCTGTCAGCTCTTGTTACTGGGGCCCTCTTTGTATCAATTTTTAAAGTGTTTAATAAAACAAAGGGACTGTTTCTTCTCTTTCTAGTGTGTAGTCATCTAACTGCACTTATGTCAAAGGGAAGGTTCTTTTCATATACACTGCAGTAATGAGAAGAGAACGATAGATTCTCTTCTGCTGAAGGTTTCAGCATCTGGTAAGCAGGTTTCTTCTCCTAGGCTGAAAAAGAAATCAGCAGTAGGTAATGGTCTGTGTTTAAAACTCTCAACACACAGTTGGCAGCTTTTCCTGTGTAGCTCTAGGGCACTGATTATCTTCAATATAAATGTGGGGTCAAATTCTGTGTGAACTTGTTTCTATATATCAGACACTGCTCTAATTTCATTTGCTTATTTAAGGACTGAGAGGATAATGGTCTCTTGGGTTTACTACATATTCTCATTTTGTAATTCCTTGTGTACGTATTAAAAATAACTGAGATAGCTTGATTTTGCGTGATGTTAGGAAACACACTGCCATGCTTTCAAACCTTTGAGGCTTATGTAGTGTACTAAGGGCAAAAGTAGTTCTGCTCCATTTCTAAGATGCAGTCCTTCCTGAGGCAACTGCAGGATTAATACAGCCACGGAGCACAGCAGTTTAGCTTGGGAAACAAGCAAGAATGTTGCCCTGAACAATATTAATGGAAGTGGTGAGGGTGCACCTCAGCCAGCTCAGGCTATCTGGGTACTGTAACTGTGACAGGGAAAGGAACTCTGCAGTTTTCATGGATGAAAAATGAACTTTTTTCACTGTGATTCTGTACAAGAAGCTGTTGAGCACAGGCACCTCTGTAAAAATTAGTGCTGACAACTTAGCAGGAAGAAATAGAAGTGATTACAAGAAACACTTTGCAGCTAATTAGAATGGAAAGCAGTTTCGAGGTCTGACACACAACAGTGGTCTGCTCACCATTTTTTTTCCCTCCTTTTCCCATTTATCAAAGATTTTTGTCATCATATTGCACACCTGCAGGCTTCACAACAAATTCTTGCCAGAGTACTCAGCATCACTGTGGTGGGTTGACCCTGGCTGGGTGTCAGGTCTCACCAAAGCTGCTCTATTGCTCCTCAGCTGGACAGGGGAGAGAAAACAGCGTGAGAAGCTTGTTGTGTCAATGTAAAGACAGGGAGACATCACTCAATCATCACCGTCACAGGCAAAACAGACTCGACTTGGGGAAATTAGTTCATTCCCAATTAAATCAGAGTAGGATAATGAGAAATAAAACCAAATCTTACAAATGCCTTCACCCCGACCCCTCACTTCTTCCCAGGCTTAACTTTACTCCCAATTTCTCTACTTTTTCCCCATGAGCAGTGCAAGAGCAGGGAATGGGCGTTGTGGTCAGTTCCTCCCAGCTTGTCTCTGCTGTTCTTTCCTCCTCACTCCTGCTCCAGCGTAGGTCCCCCATGGGGTCATAAGTCTTGCCAGCAAACCTGACAGTCTTGTGTCAGACTCCTCCATGCGATGAAGACAAACCTTCTCCATCCTTTCAGTCCAAAGGGATGGTTTCCATGGAGGTTGTGTTTGTCACTGAACTGGTAATCGCATGAGAGCCACTGGGACTAAATCTTTAGGTATCAGCTTTGCCATCTCTGGAGAGTTTTTGCTGTGACTTGTGGTTAAATCAGATGTAGGAAGGCCAAGAAGTG
Source organism: Coracopsis vasa (assembly GCA_026283785.1). Classification (NCBI taxonomy): domain Eukaryota; kingdom Metazoa; phylum Chordata; class Aves; order Psittaciformes; family Psittacidae; genus Coracopsis; species Coracopsis vasa. Next base: position 66,930 of record JANHGB010077847.1, read on the forward strand.
CATCTTGCTGCACATCTTTCCCCAACCCTCAGAATTAGATTAAAAAAAGAAATAGCATTTAAAAAGCCATGTATTTTGAGTGCTGCTGTAATTATTCTATGTCCCCCCCTATTAGGGTGAGCATATAGAATAATAATTTCCCTGATTCCCCCCCAATAATCAATATGAATTATATACATTTTTGTAGCTAATTCCTATTATAGAACTATTATAGAAAAATAATTTGCACATGACTTAGAATAGCACGTAAGCATAGACTGAAAGATAAGTGTGTGCAGAAATGATATCATAAACAAGGAATGGCTACGTTAGAGGATTAGCCTCAAATGCAGTTCTGGATCCAGAGCTCAGGTCTGATATGCCTGAATTTAAAAATCTGAATAATTAGAAATTTACCTTCTCCGTTAGGGAACTTTGTTCCTCACTAACGCTCAGCAATGAAGAATTATATATTAAACTGAGCACATTCTCTAGCGTTTCTTACTGCTTTTTGTCTTACTGCCTTGTAACAGATAAGATCAAGATTTAAGCCTTGCCTAAAAGGCTGCTAATCTGTTTGCTCTTGATCTCTACACCTGTTGCCAGGAGCTCAGAATACTGATGAAGGCTGATAAGTTTCTGGGTTGCTCTTTGCTTTGCTTTTCTATCCCTCTGTACTACTCTTTAGAGTACAGGGCCTCCTGCAAAGGCAGTTCTTTTTATACTATCTGCTGTGGTAAAAATAAGCTGCATTTTAACAAGAATCGTGTTTCTAAAGAAATGAAGACCTGCCCTGAGCAGAGGTATTTATACAGCAGTGTAATCATTATAATGGTTCTTTTCAGGCAAAGTGAGACATCTAAAATAAGGTCCTTGCCTGTTCAAATCTCTGGAATCATTAGAGTGGGAGGCTAATAAAGTTCTATTTTAAATTCTCAAGTAGTGTGGGGTTTCTGTGTGTGTTAGAAGTCACCAGGCTTTGCTGTTTCACCTACTAAATGTGGGTAAACCATTTTCCTGGGTCTTGGAAAACCTGCCTCACTTTTCACTAGAGTGATATTTGGCATTGGCCAAATCATCTCTCACTCTTAGGCTTCTGTTTATGAGCCAATCTCTTAAGTTTATGGATCTAGATGGCAAGTTGGTTTTCCTTCCAGTGTTTATGCTAAAGCTGCTGCCTACTGCTCCTGATTTGTCTAGGATCTTAGCTTTACTGTAATGCTGAGAAATTACTACTTTTTCCCTCCACATTCTCATGAAAGGAGTGTAAAGAAAGTAGGATCCACATAGTGTTCTGCTGGAGATGGCTCTCTGGACCAGAGGAATGTTTAATTTTCCCTCAAAAACTGGATGTGAGTAGGTAGGTGACAAAAGAGCCTATAAACTCGTATGTTACTGCTAATCCATCTAGCTGAAGATACTGACAGTTTTCTGTACTGGTGGTAAAACTGCTGTGTCTTATCCCAAAGATGGCTACGTATCTGTTTCAATACGGTTTTTGTGTTGCAGTAGTTCCTATCAGGTGAAACATAACTGGGCTCTGTATCCAAGCTGGTTTTCTTATATGAAACTTGATTTCCTTTTATACATTTTAGACTTGTTTTGGAATGCATTGGCTTACACAGGTCTGTAGGAACTGCATCCACCTTTCATCCTAACCAGAGGTAGGATGTGGTTAGTATGTGCTACCATATCCTTGTAGGAAGGCTTTTTCCAGAATAACTTGGTTTTGAGATTCCTTTATTTGACTTTTGATAGGCCTCACACCAGCCCCGTAGGATGTGGGTATGCATTTCAGAACTTGGCAGAAACACAGTTTTACTGTTTCTCTTTTTTCCTCAGCATCATACAGGTATTGCTGTAACAGAATATAAGTGAGCATGCTTTGATCTACATTAAAGGTCCAAAAAAATGCTGCACTTTTCCGTTGGTTCTCAGTCTTCCTAAAATTTTCATAGGTTTTCTGTTTACAGTGGTGCTTATATTTTAGACAGCATTAAAATTCATTGGAAGCTTCAGCCCATCTTTGAGTGTTGTCTGGAATAGGAATAGCCTTTTTAAGGGAAAAAAAAGTGCAGAAGTGCGTTTCTGAATCGATCTTCAAACTCCAAGCCCATCATTTTCTAATGCCTAGACAGACATTGTGACACACGGTGGTGGCAGCAGCAGCTGAGAATTAAATGTGAATTTAAACTATGTTGTATGAATTCCATTGGGAATCTAATCATGGAAAAGACCAGTGGAGGTGAAAGGCCACCGCTCCATGTGCTGGTTTGTACAGCTCCCCAAGGAGTAATTAATTTTTCTGGTACTGGTGATGAGCAATCATACTTAGTGGTAACTTGGTAGCTGGTAAGTTGGTGGCATTCCAGATAATACAGACATTTAACCATCTGCCTTGTTTAGTTTTGCTTGAATAAGCTTTGCTGGGTTCAAACTAAGTAATTTTGGAAGAAGAGACTGAAGAGAGAAAACCCCAAATGTTTGGTTACTTATTTACAACCCAAAATATTGTGCTTAGATTTAAGTATTGTTTACGCTGCAGTCAGCTTCTAAAGTTTAGTTTTATGCGTGATTGCGGATAAAGATGTATGTATGGTTACTGCCGACCGGGCTTCCAACAGTCATCCGAAACTCTTTAGATTGTATTTTGTAGGTAAATGTAAATCACTGTTTTTCTGCTTGCTGTGGCAGACGTTTCTGGCACTGAGAATAGAGGCTGCATACCAAGTTATTAAAAAGGTGCAAAGATGATGTTGATTAATGTGGGTTATTATGCAAGTACTGGACTGGCATTCATAACAGAATCAAAGGTGTAACAGAAATTAAACTTGCATTTAATTTTAATTACAAATTACCTCATTTATTCGGTGTCCTACTACACCTGCCTGCTCAGTGATCATTGTCATGGCACCAAATGCACCAAACTGTCATGCAGCAGCAGTAATATTGCTTAAAGGAACTATTTCCTAGTTTACAGGGGCAGGCTCCAGCGTGGTCACCTTAGTCTGGCTTCCATACTCACTGGACAAATCCATACTACTTCCCCAAATTAATTCACAACTGAATTGGATCTTTCAGGACATCTTGTCCGTATATGTTAAATGTCTTGATAGAAAATCGCTGCTCTTGGTAATTTATTCAAATAATAAATTACATCAAACAAAATGTGGATTTAATTTCTAATCTGATCTTTTTTAATAGTGACTGTTTTCCATCAACAGACACTTTTGTACCTTTTTGTTTCTAGATTGTGAAGATCTGGGTGGCTGGTACCTAGTTTTGCACTCAGGACACTCCTCAAGCTTTGCTTCAATAAACAACATAGGTGGAGTTCTGTGCCCTTTTGCAAAGCATGTTTTCTAATTCATTTCTTGTTTATCTTGAATGAATAATGTTCAGCATACCCCCCTGATTAAAAACATAATAAATTGTTGAATAGGGTCTTATTCCAGGTGTAGTTCAACATCCATTTGTGTGCTGTGGGATTTCCCTGTGTGCACATCCATTGTTGATGCTAAACCTTCGCCGCAAGGTCTGGGAGAGTAATTGTGATGACTCCAGGTCTCAGTTAAGCTGCTGATTCTCAGTGTTGTTCCTTGATATACAAATATGACACCATACTTTGTTAAGCTTGGTGTTTAGCACAGCCTCTACTCTTTGCTTGGTTTTCCCTGTCAACCCACTGTCTTGCCTAGCGTCAGTGTCCTACTGTATTTTTAGAGCAGTCTTCAGTCAGCTATGCACAAGTCTTACCTGTAATGATTTAAATTTTCTTCTAAATAGATGCTAGTATGGTGTTAAATGCCAGATTCTGCAGTGTGCAGCTAAAACCAGATGATTCCTATTTATGGTTATTTATTGATGTCTATTAATGATTTAAAAAACAATTGTGTATTTAATTTAGACTTTTATAATTCCAGTTTCCTAATGAAAATATTCTGTGCTGCTAAGCTGGTTTTGGAAACATGTCATTTTGCAGAGGTAGCCTTTTTTATCAGTCAAGCTTTCAAATACATTTAAGAAAAAACAGCTAGATTGCAGATAGCTAACTCTATTTCCCATAAATCCATCTTGCATGACATTAGTTTTACTTTAATTGCTTATTAGTCAAGTCGTATATCAACCATTCCAGTATTTAGCTGATTTCAGGTTAACAAGAATATAATTACCTGACTTTTGCCCTATTTAGGGATTTCTGTTTTTCTTGCTTGTTTTTCAAAGCTGAGTAATGTAATCTTTTCCTGACACTCCTGATGCTGATTGCCTCACTGTCTCCAAATTCTGGGAGGCAAGATAGCCAGATCTGTTTAATTTCAGCAACTGCTGATTAATTTTCTCTCCCTAATTAGTGTTGCAACTGCATCATCTGGCTTTTTCCTGAAGATTAATACTTAGTGAATACTTTTGGGTTGGTTTTTTTCTGTATTATTATTTCTATTAATATTTCTGCCACAAACCCTGGAGATACACAGAACACTTACAAATTCTCTGTTCTTAATGAAATCTTTCTTAGTGTCCTAAACTCTGCTGGCCATTCGTTTTTCTATGTTATTCTTTTTTCCCTGGTCATTTATGCAATTTCTTAGTTGTGACTCATGTATTGCTGGGAATGGCTTTATGTTCTTCCATTCGCTACGTGTCTTTCATCGTCATCTAAACCATGTTAGTTTGTCCGTTTTTAAATCGATCTGACCTAATTTCTCTATGAATTATGACTTCCTGTGAGCTTGCAACATGTTCTTAAGTAGTGCCTGATTTTAGACACCCCAAATCACCAGCTCTCAGCTGGCTCCCATAATGAACAATTCACACTGTTTTGTTATTCAGGTTTCCATACTCAGTTTACTTAGTTAACTCCTCTTGTATATGATCATTTTTCTGCTACAAAACCAATGTAAAATGTGTTAACTGTAACAGTGTAAGTATACTCACTGCTGAAAGTTAATCAGATAACACGAAAAATTAACTAGTATCATCTTTGTGTTACTTCTGATTGCAGAAGTTGTTCTTTGCCCCAAGATCAAATAAATTGTGCCAATAGACAATGAGTTAATGGAACAAATTAGAAGGGGTTTACTGGTAGATGCCCTTTATACATGAGAGGAAAGTCAGAGCGCTGTATTATACCACACAAGAATTAAATTTTCCAGTTTCCGTGTTATTTCATGTTGCTTTGATATATTCATGTTGAAAGAATAGAATGAACCTTGAGTATGTGTTCTTGAATGGAATAGGTATATCCATTCATAATCTTCTTTCCATTCCTCTTCAAGTCTGGGGAGCTTTGTTATTAAAATTAGTTAAATGTCATACCCTAGTCCTGTGTCTCAGAAATCCATGCCATTGACTGATGAAATAGGCAAATAGGCTATAAATTCTTTTAAGTAGTGAAATAAATTATGGACAATTTACCTAGTTTAACTCTGTGTAAGTGAATTGACACCAAATGACAGCAGAGAAAACTGTCTGCAATATAGATGTGATATGTAGGATTTCTGAGAATGAGTAAGTCAGTTCTGGTATGATGGGAATTTTTCTTCCTGTGAAGCGCTTTGGATTGTGCCTTTATTAAATAAAATCAAAATAAGCTGATAAATTAATTTAAAAGTGTTGATTCAGAAATAATGAAGTAGGGCAACACTTAGATCTAATGCATTCAACAGTTGTATGTAAATATGCATTGCATTTAGGTGTAGCCAGTTATTTACATATTATAATCTCTACAGTGTAATAGTTTTAAATGACTTTAAATGAAAAGTGCTGCTGAGGTTTGATTGCTGATTTGAGATAATACTTCAGTGGTGATTGGAAAATAAATTCCTCTGGGGAAATCAATATTTGTCATGTCAGATTCCATACCTTAGCTTGCTGGGGAACAGGGCTGCCTCTGGGGAAGAGCTGATCGTTCATATGCTGCTGTATTAGCAAGATCTATTTGCAGAATAAAGGATTGCTCACTCCAGATTCATCTATCATCCTGCTCTCTTCTGGCTTTTCCCTGAACACCCTGCTCCAGGGTGGGTAAATTCTGCATTCTGAACTTGAGAAAGTAATAGCTCTGGCTCCTGGTGCCTGGACCTGTTTCCTGTGTGCCCAATAAATGTTTGTGTTCAGTAGGGACAAGGAATACGAGTGTATGGGAAAGATGAAGGGGATTGTAACAAGCTGGAGAAATGTGTTTTACTGAGGGTTTTCTCCAACATAGAAATAAATGTGGAACAGAACTGCCTTTTTTTTACCTTGTGGTGTTGTGTGGATACAGGGATATATACGTGTTCACCAAATGTTAGTAAATAAATGACATGCTAACAATATTCCCCATGACATGCTAACAAGTCTTCTCCCATGAAGTACAGTGCTCCAGATAATTCGTCATGGATATGCTTTTTTAAGTAAAAAGTTGCTTTGCAATTTTAGCCAGCTTTTCCCTATGGACATGCAGCAATTGAAGAAAAAGATTTACCCTTCTAACCCAGTTCACTATCCATCTGAGTAGGGTAGGAGTGAGCAAAGTTCTCTTACTGTGCCCTTCAGAAGGGGAATCTCCTGCAAAATGGCATCATTGTGCTCTGTTTGCCCCCATGCACAGCACTACAGGTGTTCACTGTGGGAGGATATGGCTGCTCCCCACACTGCTTTTGAGCCTGAAATCACATTTCAAGAGATGAAACTGCTTCAGGGACTTCTTGTGAGATTGTGCGACTCTTTCATCCAAAGTTGCTCTTCCCAAATTGCTTATTCTGCAGAGCAGCTTCTTTATCAGTAATGTAAAGATTCCCCAGAATGTACTTGCCTGCTTTAATAGTGCAGATGTCCAGGGCACAGGCGCAAACTGAGAAGCTTCATCTGGGCAAATCAAGAGATGAAGTATCCCGTGCTGTACGTTCTGAAGAGAGGCATATCAAAGTACTTTGTAAAAGTAATAATTCTGAGTACTCAGCTGCAGCAGTGCAGATTAGCTGTTGCTATGGCAACTTGTATACATTCTTCATACAATCACAGAATGGTTTGGGTTGGAAGAGACCTTAAAGCTTCATCCAGTTCCAACCCCGTGCCACGAGCAGGGACACCTTCCAGTAGACCAGGTTACTCAAAGGCCTTCAGTTAAAACAATGAATTACAAAATACAAGTCCTACATCTTCGAGTTAAGCCCCAATTAGTTGTTAATACTAATGTATATGTTCATACATATACATGTCTGCAAGCATTCTGTTTACTCAAATAGCAAAATATGAGCTATTTCTACTGGAGAGAAAAGTTTCTCCAATATCATTGTGAGAGGCAAGTTGGGAGAACTTAATTACAACAACATGAAAGGAGCTTTCTTCAGTGCAGTTGTAAATACTTTCAGTGAAGGTGAGGTGGATACTTGTTTGTGCTTATCATGTAAAGAAGCAGTGGAAAGAGATTGGAAGAGGATGGAAAAAACACAGCTTTCCATGTTTCTGATGATTACAAGAAGCCAGTCTGGCAAGATGCCATCTAACAAGTTAAGGGTGTAGTACTTCCCTGACCTAAGAGGGTGGCCCATAAGGCTCTTTGTTGAAAACCTGATGATTTCTTCAGTGCTCATTCATGATCTACCTCTGTCCCATACTGAAGAGCAAGTTTCTGAGATTGGTAGTTGAATGTCCATCCTTGGAGATTCAGCTGGCCAGTGATGGTTGAAATGATCTAGTGTTTGCCGTGGTTACACTGTTGTCCCAAGGCTGGACGTAACTCTTGCAGAGATTCCTCCCAACCAACATTTCTAGATTGCATAGGAGTTCTATAAAAATAGCCACTACTTCTCTCTGCACCTTTGACTTGCTGGTTGTGTAATGCTGAAGGGAGAGAGAAATGCACAGTTCAGCTGGTTATAAGGAAAATTATTAAATTATTAAAGTTTTAATATTAAAAATATTAATGGTTCTGCGTTTGTGTGGTTTTTTTCCTGTTTCTTTAAATTTGGTTTCTTGGCAAGGACGTACTTCTTCAATAGAGAAGAAAAATGAGAAAGCTTTCCTATGGATTCCCCACCCGCTTTTCTCCAAAGGCTCATAAAGTGAGAAATGCATGTCCTTTTTATTAATTTTGTGATGAAATTACATGTTTCTTTTTTTGGTAGAAAAGGTTACATTATTTGAAAGACTTCGTATTCATGGATAAACATTTACCATTTCAAGATGCCAGAGCTTAAGTTTCTTACCTACGTTTTCACTTTCTTCCCATGACCAGATACTACGTGATCCTGTACTTCAGTGCATTCTAACAGACTTCTGAATAAACCTTTCCTAAATTAGTGAAGGAAAATGAGAAAATTCCTAGGGAAATCCCTTGCTAGATAGCACAGTTCTCAGAACATTTCAAGCTGGAGTAATTTTCATTAGCTTCCATCAGCATTTTTGTTCAAAACTCAAATAAAATGTTTGCTGAAGGCAAATACAATTATTTTAGGGCATATCTCAAACTCTGATGGTTTACTGCTTTACTGTTCAAACTGTAATGTTTCTACTTGTTTCAACAATGAAGTTGTTAAATAAAAACTTAAAAGAAGCATGTGAAATGATGCACAGTAGTGTGAAAACCTCTGGGGATGTTCTGAAAGGAAAGTGAAATAGAAATGACTGTCCTTTCAAGTACTGAAAATACGCAGAGATGTTTGTCTTCATCGCCAGCTGAAAACGTGGCATATCACTGTGTAAGTTTGATTTGAGTCCTAATTAAATATTTAAAAGATGTTGGCTCTCTGTTGCCCTTTTGAGAAGATGGAATGTTCCAGGTACAACATCTTCCGGCTTTATATTACTATAAAAATTGTTCTAAATGGATAAGATTTGTTGACAAAGTGTAGTGAACTTGATGTCAGTTTGAGCAAAGAATTTCTTCTGAGTACTCTCTGAAGAGAGATATTTTAGCTGGAATATAATAGATTTCACTTAGCTTGGCGATATTGAGCATTGATTATTATACACCGAAGAAATCAGTTAAAAGAGAATGTTATTTGCTTAAGGTTTTGTGCATTTTTCTCTGGGAAATCCACTTTATTTTTTCACATGATCAATAAATATGTGATGACTTCCAAATTATTTAGCATTCAGAAAATCTGTTTTAACTTGAATGCATTATGCTATTGTCATACTAGAGTTCTACAAAACTTGTAGGCTCTGGTTCTGATCTTCTATTGCTTGGTGTAACTCTTTGTTTTTAATGAGCAACTTACATGTCATTGAAATGAAATCAGGACTGGAGTCTACTGGCTTTGGTCAGGCAGCAGGACTGTCTGCTCAGGGCTCTTTCTGTTATAGAAGGGCTGTTGCAGTGGTTATCACTGGAAAAACACTTGCATATAAACCCTTATAAGATGTTCCATTATCTGCTCCTACAAGGGGCAGAGGGGCATTTTTTGGAAGAGGAAGGCGGCACTGGGGGAGCATGTTGAGGAGATGCTATTTCTCCTTGATTCCCATGTGCACTTCTTAATTTCTGCCTGATTTATTTCCACAGGAACTGGCAAAGGGAACATGTCAGCTGCTGTTATTGTTGAGAATTAAAATTGAATGCCTGTGATAAAAACTGAAAGGACAGTCCCCTGATATATTTTCCCTTCCCAAGTCTCTTATGGCAGTACATAGTAAGTGTTAACAGAAGTAGCACATGGACCATTTCAAGCAATTGAGGAGAAAATTCAGTAGAAGCCCTGCTGGATTTACCAAGCCTAGGCAAGCTTCGTATTTTATTTTTCTAATGGAATTTTTTTAACCAAGCTTTGTTCATTACCACTTGTGCATGGAAATCAGAGATTCACAATGAGATCATAGCTCATTCTCTGTATATAAATGTTACAAGTACAAGCAGCATGGAGAGAGCATTATTAAGAATGCAAAAGCTAGCAGAAAGAAGAGAGTGTTAACATTAAGGCTGGCATTGCAGCCTAAATTCAGCTTCTCTTATGCTATGCATTATGATGAAGTCTGTAACTATAAGAGCACACTTTTCCAGAAGACTTCTTCGTTAACTCAGTACACAAGACGGACAGTGCCCAGTTAATGACCAGCTATTCACAATGTTGTTTTATCCTCAGTGTTTGACATGTGGCCCTAAGCTTTATTTTCAGACCCTGCTCAGAAGTCAGAATTATTAATTTCCTCATAGGCTTTTCTGTGCTGCTCATCACTACTGTATCCAAGTGCTTTACAGGTTTTAAATTAATCTCCACAAAACCCCAGTGAGGGATGCGGTATTATCTCTGTTTTACAGATGGGGAATTGACAGAGATTAAGGTCAGAAAAATTCACCAAATTTGGATGCATATTTTAAGACATAAGATTGGATTTTTAGAGCCCTTCAGATCCTATTGTATGTACTGAGTTCAGAAAACTGCACTCTGTCAGCTTCAGGTGTGTTTTCTTGTGTCTGTGTATCTTCCGCAGTATCTCGAGTGTGTAAACTTTACATGGCACTATGGATCATTAAGGATGCTTTGGGTACTATCACACAGGAACCCTGAACATTCACTGAAAGAAGCAAAACTTCAGTGAATCACCTGCAGATGAGACAGTGGGGCCTGTTGAGAACTCTAATATATGATTTTATTACTAAAGACTGTTTCTTAACACTTGTATGTAAATTGGGATTACAGAAACCGTCTGAATTCACACCTTTGTCAATATGATTGTTTGATTTTTGGGGTGGAGAAAGATTAATTGGGAGTATTGAAATTTGTTATTTTGGGGAATGGATATTAGCTGAGAAACCGTATTGCCTGAAAGATAGTGTTATTTTTTCTGTAATAAATATTGAGGCTCTTTCCAAATGCACTTCCATTTATTTTCATAATATATTCAGGTTTCTTTCCTCTATGAAGACATTCTGAGTACCTGAAGATTCATGAGCAAGTCTAGCAAAATCTGTTCCTCTGTTTAGGAAAACTTTAATTGGTGATTTTTATGTGTTATGTCCATGTTTTGTATAGTAATTACATTTTCATGTGCCTAATTGTATTTTTTCCATTGGCAGTTTATTTTGTGCTAGTTCTTCTTTCAGTCTTGCTGGCTGCTAAAATATTAGCATATATAATTCAAGATGACACTGAAGGTCTTCATAGTTTTCTTTAAAATCAGCAGTATGGATGTGAACCAAGGCTAAATGTAGTGATTTGTGAGTCTTTCTGTTAATTTCAGAGAATTCTAATTTTGTGAGATTGACTGAGGAAGAAAGATTTTACTGTATCCTTTTCAGGCAATTCATGCTCTCCTAAGTCTCTGTGCTTTGTTTTCCTATCCATAAGATGGATATTTCCAAAGTCCCTTGAAATCTTTAGCTGATAGTGGTTAGAGAAATGAAATGTTTGTGTTCAGTGTGGCTCTGCCTATCTGAACAGTGGCCATGTATGGTGGAATTGCCTAGGTAGTTATAGAAACAGTTTCTTTAAACACCTTTTTAGTATTAGCCCACATTTAGCTTGTCCCCTGGTTTCAGCTGGGATAGAGTTAATTTTCCTCCTTGTAGCTGGCGCAGTGCTGTGTTTTGGCTTTAGTGTGAGAACAGTGCTGATAACAGACCAATGTTTTAGTTGTTGCTCAATAGCACTTACCCTGATCAAGGACTTTCCAGTCTCTTGTGCTCTGCCAGTGAGAAGGGGCACAAGAAGCTGGGACGGAGCAGAGATAGGACAGCTGTCCCAAACTAGCCAAGGGGATATTCCATACCACAGCACGTCATGCTCAGCGTATAGTAACTGGGGGAGCTGGCCAGGAGCCACTGACAGCTGCTTGTTTCAGACTGGGAATCAGTCAGTAGGTGATGAGCAATTGTATTGTGCATCACTGGCATTTCTTGGGTTTTACTCCTCTCTTGCTTTTATTCTTTTAATTATTATTATCATATTTAACTTTCTTTATTTCAATTATTAAAGTGCTCTTTACCGGTGGGTTTTACCTTATTCTGACACTTTTCTCTATCCCACTGGTGGGGGAGGTGGAGGGAAAGTGAGTGAGTGAGGAACTGTGTGGTACTTAGTTGCCAATTGGGGTTATACCATGGCAGCTTGTTATTAGACTGCATTCTTCATACTGTGCCAAGCACAGAGCTTTTATGAACTGGAAGGATACTTTATGTGTAGAAAGTTGGGAAGTTTTGTCCTGGCTATGAGTGCACTTGTGTAAGCCAATGCGCCTCTTACAACAACCAGAGGAAATGAATTTTTCAGTAGTTTCAGTCAGTGTCTCTTTTGTTTACAGCTCTGTTTCCAGGCTGCTTAGAACCAGCTATTCCCAGACCTTTGTGTGGCATTACTTACAGAACAACTGCTTGCTACTGAGGGAAAAATGGAAGTTAGTGAGAAAATTGCTTGACTAAGTGTAATTACCTACTGGGTAGCTTCTGTAGTACATATATATCATGTAAATGACCTTTTAAATAAAGGCAAATTATATCCAGTGTTTAAGAGGTGCAATGATGGTCTGAAGTTTCATTAGAAATAACCAGTACATACCCACCTTCTGTAAAATATTTGATACTGGTACTCAGGCAGTCAGGGCTGTAAGCAGAGGGCTGTGGAACTGATCTGTATGAGTTACCTGCCCAGTGGAAACCAGTGCAGTCTGAAGAATTCACAGTTAAATCAGAGCTTCATCTTTGCCAAATGCCAGCCAAATTCTTGAATTTAGTGGGATCTCCAATTGAGTTCTCTGCCAGTTTGCCGTACCTCAGCCTAAACATTCATCCTGCAGATTGTAGATTAAGATTTAATCATGTCTATAGATTTCTAATTACTCATGAATATCTTATTAGAAAGCCTTGCTGGCAAGGAACTCCAGAGCACTTTTAGTAGATTATGCAGAAATTCGTTCCAGAATTAGTTGCAGAGCAGTCATCTGGCACCCAATTCTTGTTTAAAACGTTGTCAGGTTTCCTGACAAATGAGAACATAATACTGTCTCACTTATTCCAATTCACTGTGTGACCATAAATGGTTGGGGGTCTTTTTTAATCTTGAAAAGTTAAAAGCAGTAGCACTAAACCATTTTGTTGTTGATGCCTGAAGTGATGCGGAGTTGGAAAGGAAGCCAGAAATACAGCAAAATCATACACAATTATTTGCTTGTTTTATGGCTTGATAATGTGACTCATCCGATTCAGAATGGTTCGACTAGGTCAAAATGTAATGATCTAGACTACTGTATAAAAGGGAAAAAAATCAGTCACCTTAGGGTAGTTATAGATTAAATGCATATTTTCCAGGATATTTGGCAACCATGAAGTAAAAAGCAAGCTGGAGAATGATGTGGATGTACAGTTAAATGTTACAATTAATACATGCTACAATATACTTATAAGACCATTAAAATAACACACTTGTAGAAATTATGTGCACTTAATTTTCTGGTGTTTAAAAAAACATTTTAAGTAGTCTTTAATCTTTTATGAAAGATGTAGGCAGCATATTGGAAATGCAGGTTTAGGCTCACACAATATCTTCTCCTTTGGTTTTGACTTATCTGTATTTCTGCTGCAAATATTACAGTGAGGAAAATACCTTATTGCATCTGTAGTTTTGAAATTTGACTTTAAGAATATTAACAAGATCATCTTTGACTTCTCTTGCTTGTGTAAATTAATCAAAGGAGAAAATGCTGGAGTTAAGTCCTGATTCTGAAAGTAACCTCCTAAAGCTACAAAATTATATGATACATTTTAGCAGCTAATTTTCTGAGAGCTCATGTCTGCAGTGGAAAAAGATTCATGAAGGAAGCAATTTGAGCTGAATGTCTTTAAATATTAAATGTGCTTGAGAGATGTCTGCAACAATGATGGCAATTTCAGCAGGGCGCGTAGTGGTCATGGCCTTACTCTAGATATGGCTTACTGCAGCATTATGATGTTGCACCAAAACTATTATACTCTGTTATTCCAGTTTGAGAGTCTGTTTCACTACTCTTACATCAGGACACTGATAACACTATGGCCTATTCTCCAGAGTCCATAAATCTGAAAACAGGGAGATGGATTCACACAGCTCTCTTGATGCATCAGTGTTTTCTAGAAAATACAAAAACCACATTCTCCCTAATGTGATGGTGCCGTGGCCATGTTCCAAAGGAGAGTTTAGGCTGAAATGGATGAACACCACATTGGCCCTTTTTTCATAAGCAACTCTCATCTATGTGTTGAAGTCTGTCTCCAATAAAGGCTCTGACAAACTTGATGTCAGCTTTAGACAAGAAAATTTGGCTCTTTTGCTTGGGAAGAAAAGAGAGAATAAACAGTTCTTGTTGCTAAAATCTAAACCCAAACCTGTTAGTGTTAGTATCTTACTGGAATAAATCTAATGCATGTGTGTATTAGGTAATAGGAACTGCAAGCCACATTTTCCTCAGCATAAAGTGTCTTATGAAAAGGCACCATATTCAGTAAATAGATGTATTTTGATATAACCCTGGTAGGATTGATTTTCTTCTACCAGAAGACATTACCTGGTAACATCTCATGAAAATCATATAAAACTGGCCTATTTTTCCTAAATTTAGGCAAAATGGTAATGTTCAGAATGATCTGATCAACCACAGGAAACTGTAAGTAGGTTCCTATCACGCTTCAGTGCTGGTTTGACAGTGAGAAAGAGTTTGTTTCCTTTTCCAAAACTTGCTTATTCTCTCAGTTGACTTGCAGCCTTGTTATTGTTCAACTTTACCTTGTTGACTGAGGACCTCATGGTGCACTGTACAAAACTCCAGAAGGCTGTGAGCCCTGCCACAGATGTCTTTGACAAGAACAGGGAAGCTGCCAGACAGCAGGAATATTATTTGCCATTTTCTAACATATGGTCAAGTATACAGAGAGCATTTGTGGAAAATCGGAAAATATGTCCCGAGGGGGAAAGTTAAACCCTTGAAAAGTATACAGCCTCTTTTCCTCAGGTTCCTTTAATCACCTTTCTTCAAATAGTTCACTCAAATGTGCAGTCTGTGTTTTTGGGAAGATTTGCAAACCATTTTTGTTCATTTACAGCTATTTTCTCTATTCTCTTTCCCCAGTTGTTTCGGTGCAGTTTGCAGTGCCACTGGTTTAAATGAAGTCATGCGTGAGTCATGCATGAAGTCGTGCATGCTTGCTTTATAGAAAAAAAAACCCTGACAAATTTCAACATTAGAGCAGCACTTTGTCGTTTAATTGTGTAGTATACAATTAGATATGTATGTATACAGTGGGGGTTGTATAATCAGACTGCACAGAACAGTCCATTTTGGGGCAGTGGCCTTGACCTGTTTATCCCGATTGGAGCATCTTTTCCCTCCTGGCTCCCAACACGTGTTGCTTGACAGCAGTTGGCGTGCACCTCTGGGCTGGCAACACATCACACATAGCCTCAATTAACCACAGCACTGCTGTAACTCTCCTGGCTTGGGTACTCTAAGGACGACACAAGAGGGCTCTCCTTGGACTGGAACAAAAAGAGGTACGGGAAAGATAGGGGCGTAAATCCTTCAAAACAGGACTTCATTAATTCCAGTGCCCATGAAACAACCTGTTTTAAATGGCTTTATTTTGAAGAGTGTGTGTATATATATAAGGTGGTACAATGAAAGCTAGTGGGATGTCTTAAAGATTCCAGCAGCTAGCATTAGACATAAATGCACTGTACATAAATGTGAAGAACCCACTATCTAGTAGTATTAGCTGTATAAATGTAAATCTGACAGTAAATTTTCATTAAATGACTCTTTTCATCTATATGCCTGAGGAGCTGTTAGGTAAAGTACAGTGTCTGCGTTTTCCTCTGTTTGTGTTACATTTATTAATTCAGCAAGATAAAATGCTTGTGGAGACACTTGGGTGTCACAGGAATTGCTCCAAATATAACAAATTCATGGTATTACAGGGGCAAAACCATGGTTTAATATTAATATATTGCATGCAGAATGAAATTAAGTATGATAACACTAATCCCAGATTCCTTCTTACTGCTTGTACCTTATTTTTCTTTACATGGTCAGGAGTCACTATACGTGTGCCTTTTTTCTTTTCTCCATGAGTGTTGAGAAATCTCAACTGCCTCAATCTTTCTGTTGATAATTTTCTGTTTAGTAAGGCTGGGTTTACTTTAACTCTGCAGCCCTTTAACTAAAGCAGTTTCATCTGAAGAAGACGCAGCTTTTTGCATCCTTCACTTTGTGCTAAATATCAAAGAGTTTAAAGGGCAAAATAATGAAATAATAGAGAAAATCAGTCTTTAAAAGTGCATAGAGAATCAGTAGGGGTTTTTGAAGTGACATAACTGATGTCTCAGTGACATAAGTTAAATTCTGGATTGTGTCTGGAAACTCACGATGCAACATCATCTGCTCATCACACACTTATTTTTGTCTGGACTTGTGCTGGCCCCGAGTTGTGTGGACCATCCATTTGCCATAGCATCCTCGTGCTCACTCGCTCTCTGGTCATCCTTTGGTTTATACCAGCACAGGATTTTTGGAAGAGCCATTTCTGTCTTCTCCCCATAGACTTTTACTCTTTCAGTTTTTTCATTTAGCTCCCTGCTGCCTTTCTTCTGCGACTCTCTTTGCCTCATCTCCTCTGTCCAATAATACAGATGTCCAAATTGCATTCACTCAAACGGAATAGTAAATCACTTGAGGGAAGGCTTAGTCTTGCTGTGTATTTCTAAAGCCTATAAAGTGACTTTATGTAGTACTATATAAGTAATAAATAAGAATGTTAAAACATAACAGGTTTTTCTTCCCTCCATGTTTTTAAAGTCACCTTTTTCCACTGAAAGGTATAGCAAAAGAACATTCCTAGTTGTTCCATCATGTCAGCTCTCTTAGTTTGTAGCCTCAAAAGAAATGAGCTTAAAGTCAGGTGTTTCAATGTGCAGTGTGCTAGTCTCTATAGCGACCTTCCTCCTCCGTCTACCAGGGGGAGTTTTCCTTACACTTATATATCTCAAGAAATGTCACTATTTTTTATTGTTCCTCTAGAACGTAATGCAGCCCTAGGTAGCCACACTAGAAAAAGGATTTTCACAGTGTGATTTCTGCCATTTACTGTGTAGCATTTCCTAAAATTTTATCTTCTCTGCCTTTCGCCTCTCTGCTTTAAGAAATGGCATGATTGATATTAATATTTTCCCTGATAAAAATGTATTTTCCTTTGATCTTAGTGTTAGAAATGCATTATTCAGTGTTCCTTCTTAATAAAAGCCATTGGTTGTTCCATTACTCACAATAGTTATTACAATGCTAAAGGTCTCGTTCATCAGAATGACTTGCAGAGGCAAAACCAAACCCATGATTTCTCCATGCATCAGGATAATAGCTGTGGTGCATGCAAGTTATTAAACAGTGTTAAAATATAATGTGTATTTGTTTTGGGGTGGGTTTTTTTTCCCCTAGGAGATTAACACTAGGGAAAACTTGTGAGCATTGTTTATTTTATTGCATATATATGCTTGTACGTGTTTTGTACTTGAAGTCCAAGTCAGTGAGGAGGTGAGCCTGTTGGTTGTATCCCACTTCATAAAACATGTTCCTTGCAATCACTGATAAGGTACATGAGAAGTTCTTACTTATGAGACGTATCTTTGGATTCATGTCATCATCTTGGATGGTGATGGAAGGAGAAATTATGATCTTGGATCATCTCTGCTAATATGAGGGCAAGTGGGCACAGAGAGAGTCTAACAGAAGATTATGAAGCTCTAGATCAAGTCTTGGGATTTGAATTCTGTTTGAAAGGTATCTTCTGTAATATTGCAGTATGTTAAGTTCATGCTTATCTGTTCTGGCATAAAATGGACGTAAATCAACTTCAGTATAATGCAAAGCAGGTATTTTATGACATGTTAGTCGTCAGAAAGTTTTTTTGACAGAAATAAAGGAGTTCAGGAGAGCAAAAAATAACACAAATAATAAAATTAATGTAGTAACTGGAAACAAGGCCTAGTATATGGAAAAGTTGAGCTGTTACCTGAGCACAGAGGCAGACAATGAGCTTCTGCTGTCAGAATTATTTGCTGAGCATGGTTAAGTGCTGTATGAGTCATCCAGTGAACACGGTGTACATAGGGACAGCTGAAGAACATGGAGCTCGTTTAGCGCTCTCATGACACTTCTAAGCCCTAATTTTTCTTGAAGTTTAATGTATTACACGGTTCTCTTGCCTCTACAAACCTTTTCATTTATCCTTCATAACTTTGCACTCTTTACC
>JANHGB010077847.1:85111-109225 GCA_026283785.1 Coracopsis vasa
AATTAGAGGAAACAAACAAGTTGGTCTAATTTGTATTCCAAAATGCTTGCTGCGGAGATGAATCGGACAATTACTTCTACATCATTTAAAGATATTTATGCCCTCTACATGTACTATGGATGGTATATTGCTTTTGATGTCTAGCTTGATTCTGCATTTGCTGATTAATTTGTCAGTGTTATGATTGCTTTCAGTGCTGTTGCAGGGCTGTTCACTTCCTTTTGGGTGTTTGTATCCTTCTCAGTCAACAAAGATATGGGGGTCTGGAAGTTTGAATTGTTTCTCTGGGAGGTTGTGGGGTTTTTTTGGGGGGAGAGGCTGGTTTGGGTTATACTTTATGTGTGACATCAGCACTGTGAGAGCAGAATGGCAAAGTGCTATCCCAGAGGGGTTGGGAAATGCTGCTGCTGCGTTGAGGGAAAGGAAGCAGAGCTGCAAGAGGAAGGAAGGCTATGGAATTGCAAATAGATGACCCTTAGCATCACACTTATGAAGGTGCTTGGGTACTATGCAACTAACCACAGTCTATTTTAATTCTAAGATAATCTAGCTTGATTGACCGTGCTAAGAAAATGGCAGTGTGTTTAAACAGCAATTGTTTTGATGTTTTCTTCCCTGGTAGATTAAGCAGGGGAAGCCACGTGTAGTGGATTCAATTCCATCATAATCTGTGTATGACGTGATAAATGGGTCTTTGTCAACCCCACCAGCACTGGTTGCATGCATCACATTTAATGGGCTTTCTGTTTGGTAGCTTCTTGGGTGGTGACAATGGAAAATAATCTACACAAGCTTTTCCCTTCAACCCCATGGAGAACATTAAATACCATCCCCATGGAGAGAATCTGGGCAATAACTGTCAAAGATCGTTGAGCACCTTTTCTAGTTTTGTAATTCTCCATGGCTTTTTCAGAACAGAAATAGCAGTAGAATGTGATATTTTGGCTCACTGAAGGGAGAGGGGGTTTTAATTAGAGGCCGTTTTCTGAAACTGGAAGAACTAAAAATACGTACTTAAATGTTGCACAAGGGTGGAAGTAGAGGATGCCGAGAGATAAAGCTGGGATAGGGACAAAAGGCTACTAGAAAAATTGAGTGATTTTAGAATTAAATTAGTCTACTTGCTACGTTAGCCTTTAATACTGTATTCCCACTTCAGACTGCAGGAACACAGCTTGAAGGATATAAATTAGGAAGATGAGGCAGGTGAAATAGCCAATGTAATGTATACATGCAATGTGAAGAAGAGTAAATACACTTTTCATCTCAATAGTCAGAATAAGAACTGTGTTAAACTGGGCTGAAATTTTATTGCAAGTGGATTTCTTTTATTTTCTAACATTACTGTGTAATTGTCCTCCTTATTACTGGGTATTAAAAGACCACTATCATTACAGAAACATCTTTCACCAATTATATTCAGGTTGTGTTTTAGCTAGCAATGACCTCCTCTTTATGTGAAAAATGGCAATCCCCAGAGGAGCAGACTTATTGAGGTGATTCCAATCTGCTGGGAAACCTTGTGCACACACTATTTGCATCTCATGACCTGCATGCAATGTGCCTGTACTGTATTGATTTGTGCTTGTTTACAGGCCATTCAAGCGAAAAGCAAGTAGAATTCAGGTGGCTAAAAACTTGCTCTGCTGGTAGCAGTTTCCTGCCTCACTGCACTCTGGAATATTCTGGCCTTGCTGCAGTGTGTTGCTGGGCAGCCGTGGATTTGTCAGTTGTACCTGTGTGGTTTTTAACATTTGCATTAGTTCTAAGCATAGATGGTCATGGTTTACAGAAAATCCCAGACGATCACCGGGCTGAAAACAGCTTAAGTGATGTAGAATAGGTCATGAATGATTGTTTAAGAATAAAAATTCCTGTCATCTCTTTCCAGAATTGGAGAGAAGTGGGAAGTCTTCAGTATTACATAGTGTGACCAATACAACTGGCGCATTTGTTTGAAACACATGTGATATTTAGTCTGAATTGAGAGATACAAATACATTATTCAGATGTGTTATTGTATAGCAGGCAAATAAGAAAAGGTTTTAGTACCTTCATTAATTCTATGCATGAGATTTAAAAATGTTGTAATAATTCTGGATCAACCTACTTTGGCTGTAAACTGGTGCTTCAGACTGTTGCTTAGGGAAGTGTGAGGCCAGTGCTGCTTTACCTTGCTGATCCTTTCTGGCCTTTTTTAACAAGATGGCAATCGAGTAAGTAAAGATGCACGTGGAAGGCGTATTACAAATGCATCATCAACCTGAATTCTGTGATTCACAGAATCTGTGTGTGGAGCTATTTAGGGTCTTCTGAAAATGTATTTTTAGTTGTTTTTAAAGCATTAAAAATACCCAGCAATATTGGAGAGCAGTGGTGACCCAAACTCTGTGGCTGATAATGTTGCACATATTTATGTTGGTGAATGTTGAATGTATTCATACAGGATGTCAACTCAACTGACCAGATCTCTTTTGAAGTCTGAAAAAGGATGTATGGCGTTGTTCTGATAGGGCCCTCAGATACAGATTTTTTCCCAATACAGTTTAGGGTTAATTTTAATTAAAACATTCCATATAATCTTCTAGATTAAGAACCAAGTTTGGGTTTCACTGAACACAGTAGGCTTGCAAGAAAACAACTGCAGCAGAAGACCTTCCGTGACTCTAACAGTCTCTTTCCTCATCTGAAGCAACTTACAAAACTGAATTTTCTGATTAGTCACTTGGTTCAAGCAAGGTAATGTTAGTGCAGTGCTTTCTTTGTGTCCAAAGTATTGTCACATGAGGTATCATTACTTCATATTTACCCTGCAATACCTTTGGATATTTCTGATTGAATTAAATACTTAAATACTCTAGGGCTTAAAGAGCTAAGATAGACACTGTTAGGGTTGTGTCTTAGCTATTTAAGGAGGACTTTTGTCCTCTTTGGGAAGAGAGAAAACTTCAGTGAATGAAAGTGGAAATGTTTGGCTCTCTTTCTGTAAGAGAAAACGTTACACACAACTATTGATAGTCTGCACATTTCAGTTGCTCAAACTAGAAAACATGGATGGAAAATGACTAAATGTGCTTTCTTTAAATTGTCAGTGTATCTTCAACAGAGATATTTAGTGGAGAATTTGAGTTGGAAAATGTGGTTTATTTTGCAAGTCCTGCGTTGATTTGCCTTGTGGCAAAGGGCATGTGAGATATTATTTTTCCTTCTCCCAGTACACGTGACCCAAATGTATACAGTGCAGAAGAAATGAAAATGCAAGACTGAAATGATGTTCTCTGCCTGGAATTTTGTAGCCCTGCTAAGATGATGAGAAAAGGGGTGTAGAAATTATATGTAAGTTTTGTGCTTTTGAAAGAAGACTTTTCCATCATCCTGACAAGCAAGTTTAGGAAGGCATTACCAACCTTTCCCAAACACCCAATGCCTTGGTGAGCCCAGGAGGTACCTTCTTTCCAGGAGCTGCCTTGACAATTTGGTTGTCTGATTCCTGTTGCTTGGAAAGCAAAATCAGTCCCTTCATTATCTTCACTATTATCTCTTTCAGACCCTGAAGATTAACATTTACCATGCTGAGATTCGGGCAGCACCTCATCAAGCCCTCTGTGGTGTTCCTGAAGACTGAGCTGTCCTTTGCTCTGGTGAACCGGAGGCCGGTGGTCCCAGGACGTATCCTTTTAAGCAGTGCCTCGAAGGTGGGGTACCTGTTCCCTCTAGGAAGAGCAGGAGGAGCTTGGTGTGCTTCGGAGCCCAGGTAGGATGCTGTGCAGGGTTATTCGGGAAACAGGCATTGGAAGGTAACACGCTTGAGTGGTGTTGCAGAACTGCTGAAAATGGTTGCTTGGCAACTGTGACCTTAGAGGTGAATTTCTATTGACCTTTTCACCATGGAAGATGTATAAACAGCCAGGTGCCACTAAAGGCATTTTCAAGTGCATCTGAGGTGATACTGTTTAAATTTCATATTACGCTAAATAACACATCCTACTTCCCTTTTAATAATGTCACTTATTTTTAGATGTGGTAACTTCTTTAGGGAGCATTTACAACTTCTAGTTAAATATACACAGTTTTGTCAAACAGCAGCAGAATCCTGTATGAAGACTCTTAACTTTTTTGGGACAGATTGCTTTGATTAATTTAGGTAGAAATGGATTAAATAAACCATCTGTATAGCACACAAATTTCCTGAGATAAAAATGAAGTTCCATGTTGTAAGTAAAGCTCTCAGCTTAGAAAGTGTATAGGAACTTGATTCTGCAAGATGTGTATCTCTTGAGTGTATTTTGTAGTGTGGCGTATTATATTCTAGTCAAAGCTGCTGCTGCGTAACTTGTGCAGGTTTCGGTGGCTGGAGGTGGAATTTTTTGGAAATACTCAAGATGTTCACTTCATTTCCATAGAGGTCCATGGTAAAATGTCAGTAAGAACTCAGGCAGTGTCTGAATGTTTTTGGGGAAAAGAAGGAAGTCATCTGGAGCTTACCGAAATCTTTCTTTTTCTCTGTACTTTTGTTTCTCTCGTAATTTAATGTAGGTTTTTAAATTGGGTGACCTTTATATACATTTTTAAACCCATAAATGCGTTTCCTGTGAAATACGGAATCTTCCTTTCCTCCTGTTGCTTCTGCACTTTATAATCATTCAATATAGAACTTCTTTCTACCCCTGCTTTGAACGGTGTCTGTTTGTACTACAAGTCAGATCATTTGATTATTAAATACATGGCAAAGATGCATAGACTTTGTAGAAACTTTCAAGATGTTACTGTCTCACCAGTATATTTCAATGAATTGAATGAGCAGTTCTTCTCAACTTCAGTTTCTGAGGAATCTGATGTGAACCAATGTGATTTACAGATTTGTTATCAAAAAAACCACCACAACCCACTTCCAAAGCTGTCTAGACAGTATCATGTCAGTGACTGAGATGCAAAGCTTGGAACTGCCTGAGCAGTATGTTGGCTTATGCATTGTCCAGATCAGAGAGTAAATAAAATGTTATCTGTGCTGTGTGGGGAAGTTTTAAAAACTGTGATTTTTTTTTTTCTTTAATTAATTAGTGAACAATTGCATCTCTTGTTAAAAATAAAGAACAGTTGCTTTGGATGAAAGCTACGTGTTCTGAAGTTTTGTGAGCACTTAGTAATGACAGTTTAAGGAGCCTATAAAACTTAATTATTACAGGCTTCTTTCCTTCTTAAATAATTAAAGATTATAATCTCTAGTTGTATAGTTATTGTAGACTGTTTGGCAGATACATTTATTTGCTCAGGTTTAGCTTTGTTATCCCATAATGAGTATTGAAGCATATTTTATAGTGTCACACTGTTTCAATAGTTCATGTGTTGTAATATATTAATGTAGTCTTTGTTTCTCCATTGAATAAACGTCCAGGTAATAAAAACCCTTCCCTTTCTCATTACAATAAGAAAAAATTAGCAAAGATCTTGATGCAAAGGCTGGAATATGGTATTTAAAATAGAGCAATTTGTAGTTGTAAGCCTTTAAAATGTCTGTATAATGCAGCATTCATCTAAAGACCTGGCAGTAACAAGTGTATTTTCTTTGTTTTATTGCGATAATTTTATCTGCTTTGTCTTTGGCACACTTGTGACATTCCTTTTCATTTTGACTTTTTTTTTTTTCCTTTAGTAGAAATAAAATATTAATGTGTGTGAATTAGAGAGACGAGGAAATCAGTTTGAAAGCCAGCTCACTCCAGGTGGTGGCTTTAATTAACTAGTAAGGTTGAAATTCCATCTTGAAAGAGAACGTAGGATTGGGGTTGTGAATTTGCTGTAATAGTTTTTAAATAAAGCTATACTCTTGGAAAAAAATCGGTCAAAATGGTCCTGTAGACTTCAGTGTTTCTGATTTGAGCAATGTCAAACCGTGATGGTTCAGGTAACACATTACAAAGCTTTGTTTATTTCCAACTGCCAATCTTCTGAATTCAGCTTGATGCTTTAAAGACAAACTGTGCTGAGAGTAACCAAGAGTAGGAATAGCAAGAACGTGGTATTCATGGTAAGGAAAGAGTTCTCCCATTCCTGGAAGAGAGCTGCCTCGTCTGCCCCAGCATTAGACTTCTGTCTAAGCGGTACGCACTAGTTCATGGACTCAGGAACCTGTTCACAATAGGATCCCTTTGAGGGATTACTACAGATTCTTGAATAGGAAGTAACTGGGACTTTACTACTGAGTAAGGGATATCTGACATTATGCTGGAATCTCTACTGTGTAAGCTAAAATATGCTCATGTGTTTGGCAGTAGTAGTAAACTCATTCACCTCTTCTGGCACAACCAAATGGAGAGGGAGGGCTGTACACTTACACAGGTACCAGTAATGTTTTCAATGAAAAGCAGAGGACCTGTTGCCTCTAGTACTCTACTCTGCAAAGTACTTGTGAAAGATGTCATTTATGGCTCCCTTGAACCAACTCTGTAGTTGTTTTAGAGGAAGTGGCTGTTCAACTGCCGGAATAGTGCAGGGATGTGTCTACAGTCGGCAAGTACATTGTTTCTGTCACACAAAAGACACAAAATGAATGGAATCGGCTCTAGCAAACAGCATGAGCTAAGCTTCTGAAAGAACTTAAATTATTTCGTTCAGATCCTTTTGCTTTCATAGTTCAGAACAGAACTTTAGTGTGTTCTGAAAGAAAACCCATCTGCTCTTTGGCATGGACGTCTAGCTTTTTAATATGAGAACAAGTACTTTGTGAGTGACCTACCATTTTATTCATGTTTTCCTAGCCATATGCCATAGCTTTGCATGATTTTGCGCATATCTTCGATAAATATGAGCTGGTTTATTATCACTTCCTTTCTCATTGCGTTGTGTGGGGTACTTCTTTCATCTTGTGTTAAACATGAAAAATGAGTTTGAACATTAGGAGAACCTATTTGGGGACTAGGACTTTTTATTATAAATAAAATTACTCATTTGTTATGTCCTGTTTTTCTTCAGTAGACTTAAGTATTGATCTTTGGATTTGTGTTCAGGATGCCATAAGAAGAACTAGCACTGAAGGAGCACAGCAACATTTGTAAATTGATTGAATGCACTACGTAATGACAAACATCAGATCTATGGCACTACTATATTATATAAAGCATTTTTCATCAGTTTATTGAATTGGCTATTAAAAAACCCCAGGTTTTCCAGCTGGGAAGAATGAGCTGAGTGTTATCAGGACCAAGCAATTGTATAGAAATTTCTGATGGACACTTTGGTTCCTTCAGTAAGTATACATGTATGTGCGTATACTACATTAGAATAAACACTTTACAATAGCTTTTCATCTGGGATTGATTACAAAAAGGTTTTTCCATTTAAAGGGGGAAACAAGACACCATTTAACTGTTATATACTGAAATTTGCTGGATCATTTGGTATTGCTATTTCCACAGAATGCAGTGGTTCCCTCCAGAAAGTATTCTGATTGAGATTAGACCATATATAAAACCCCAAAGCATGTAATATTGTCTGTCAGCTTTATCACTATACGAAGTTAGTAGTCATTATTTGTGGCTGAGACAATGTGCTCTGAGTTACTTCAACATGTTCAATCTATTAATGAGTAGAGCAAAACATTAGTTGAACCAGATGCTCCTTCAAGGACTCGATAACAGCCTACACTGCAGTGTCTTCTGCTGGGATGGGATCCAGGGTCAGAAGTGTAAGAACAGCATCTGCTTTGCTGTATGGCTTGTCCATCATATGCTGTCAGAATTGCTGTATCTCTTGAGACTGACACCTTCTGTATTGTCACAAACATTGCCACAATGCTTTTCTTAAAAGATTTGCAGTTAGAAGGAAAGAATCCTTTTGATTAGCTTTATTTGTTAATATATTTTAAAAGGATTTTTGTAATTTAGTAGAGTCCTGACAGAATTGCCATTGAATATGCTCCGGAAATAACAGTAGTATTCTCTCACAAGTTTGGTTGAAAACCATGGTGTTTAGCATCTATATGAGATTTTAATTCTTCATAAAGTTAGAGCTGCTGTTTATTATGATTTAGTTAGTTTGTACACTGCACATTTATCACATTTGTATTTATGCTACATAATTATAAATGTTATGGTTTTTAGCCTATACAAGTGTTAATATTTGCCATAAAACGAAGATTTAGAAAATAAAATTCAGTTATTGCAGAGCATCTAAATTTGCATTTACATATTGCAATAATGTATGCTGCACTGTTACAACCACACATTATACATATTGAGCCCTGTGGGAAAGTATTCTTTAGTGCCTGTTACAGAAGCTTTGTATGCATTGCTATTATCATTAGTTTGCTGTAGCACAACACTAAGGAACAGTCATTGCTCCTTCGAGTTCTTGATCAAAGAACTAAAAACAAGGGGTTTGGTAAACATTCTGTGACCTAAATATGTTGCTGGAGATAGCAAGGGAATCATGTGGAGACAGAAAATGTGGTTTGATACAATAAGGGGTGAACGACTTATGTGAATTTCTCAAAATGTCCAGTAAGTCTAATTGAAGAGAGTAGTAGGAAGATGATGAAGTACCTTTGCTGGTGTAGAAAAGACCTCGTGAATGGGAGGACAGGTATAAGTGATAGATCTTGAGTGGAAATGTGGAAGAAGTGTGGAATATATTTCTTCATCATGAGTGCAGAAGAGATTTAGACTTAATTTGTGTATTGTCAGTATTTGGTAAATTCTGTTTGAGATACCAGATGGAACGTGTTGAGCATCAGTGGAAAGGTCTCAAGGTTGTTATTTTTTTTTCCCCTCGGAACCCAAATAAAGCTGTTCCATGACTCTTCCTTATATAAGCAGTTGTGATCTCCCAAGTAGGACTTACTAATGCCCATAATGTTTATTTGCACAAATGAGAGTGAGGAAGAACAGTTTTATGCTTAATAATTTTTAGCTAAATGAAGCTATATTGTGCAGGGATGGGGGATTGCACTCTTGGCAGCAGCAAGCCACTTGGAAGCAGAAGCCATCAGCTTCACTGTATTATTAAGATTCCTTCTGGGACAAAGGTTCTCCTCAGACAGCCCAAACAATGACTGCTGTGCTCTGTGTATGCAAACCACTTGAATTTAGTGATGAGAGAGAGGCCAGTTAATTATCTCAGAGTTGGAGTACTTTTGTTTGCAGTCTACAAACAAAGGGATGATGTTTGACTCGCATTAAGAAATGCTGCTTCTGAAGATAATAGATTGAGAGCTCTGTGCACAAGCGCTTGGCTATCAGTCTTCTATTTGTGGGGAAGGGAGTTCAGCTGTATCCTTTGGACAGATAAATAAACTTTCAATTGTAAATACACTTTTCAACTCTTCAAATCTTGTCTTCCTTGAAAAGTGCTCACTGGTGAAGGAGAATGTACTTCACTGTAAGGATTTACCTATTCTGTTTGCAGTGTTGTAGCAGCGTTAATATAATGGTGTTGATGAAAATCCCATTCTGAGTGCTTTTTGCCAGTATTTTAAATACAGAGGAAAAAGAAAAAGTAATAAAATCAAAAGTATTTTTTACTGGTTTGCAGATGGAGTAAATTACCAATTAAATTACTCATTTACATGCACTCAGCAGATCAGTGATAAGAATTTGTCCAACTGT
This sequence comes from Coracopsis vasa, assembly GCA_026283785.1. Lineage (NCBI taxonomy): Eukaryota > Metazoa > Chordata > Aves > Psittaciformes > Psittacidae > Coracopsis > Coracopsis vasa. The sequence continues at coordinate 94,714 of JANHGB010077847.1, forward strand.
AGCACGACCTACATTGGAAGAAGTATTAAAAAAGCTGTCCTAAGGCCACATCCAGGAGAGACAGCTCTTAGGCTGGAGCCTGGTGTGTCTTAGCAAATGCCGTGGAGGGACGAGCCTTCATGAGGGCTGAGTCTCTTATTAGTGATGTGTTCAAATAACCTTCAAGCCTATTTATATGGGGAGTAGTGAGATCTTTGGGAAATGGGCTTTTGAGCTGTGTATCATAATAGGTTGGATCTGTGCAGTTAAATTTCTGGGCTACCTCTCTGCTGAGATCCAGGTAAAAAATTCCAATTCCATTTTTGTCACTGACTTACAGCTACAGTTTTACAGTAACTGACTGAAGTGAATTTACTTTGAGGTTCCTGCCATTGGGGTGACAAAGGTACCTGGAAAAATTAGTTTACCCAGTCATATTTTAGCATAGTTAGAAACCTGTTTACTGAGAAAAGCCTCATCTTAAGGAGCTGGAAGAAGTCGAGTTTAAAAGACAGGAGGGCAAATCTATGTACAAGGAAGTAAAATTAAGAGGTAGCAAACTTGTATGGGAAATGATGGGGACCCTGAAGTGGGATTCAGAAAAGGTAAAATGAGTGTTTCCTTTGAAGTTTAACATAGTAACTGTCATTCTTGTTTAAAAACCAGTGAAGCCCTGTTTATGAATAATGAATATGTTTAGTCCAGCAGTTCTAGTCTAGCAGAGAGCAAACTTGCAGTTGGTGTGGTTATTGAGCAAACCTGTAATTTTATCCTTTGTATCACATCAGTAAACCCCAGACAAACTTAATAGTCATGAATGGCCAATGGATAACAAATAGAAAGAAGGTGTTTGCCGCCCTTGCAGTTTTACCACTGCATTACCTGCCTCAATAGCAGACAGCCATGTGCTTCCATTCAGGTACCAGTCGCGATTAACTTGATAACAGAAGGGAGGAAGAATAATATTTTCCCTCTCAGTACATAACTGGATTTAAATTCACCTTCTTTAATTCTTTTAAGTAATTTCTGGCTAATGAAGATGACAGTTACAAGCCATTCCTGTTACAGTTTGTGCATGTCTAGGACCTTTTGTTCTCAGCTCAGCCATCAGGATGTGATATGCAGCACACACACAGTTAACTGAGTGTGGGCAAGGTGTCGCATGGTTTGCTCTTGCAGCAGAATATAATTAAAAAAGATGATTGGAATACATGGTTATTCATAATAGATGTGACAGAATTATCATAAGTAATGCAATACATGCATTTGTAATTAAAATAGATTTGCTGGAAAGTCAATTGGAAATTTCATTTATTGCTTATTGTTTCTAGCATATTGGAATATTTTGAGCTATTCAGTGTAATACAACCGTGTGTGTTCTTCCAGTACATGTTTTTGGGAGGCGTCTGCCATGAATTGCCTGTTGCAACTCCTAGGAGGAAAGCTAGCGACAAAATGTTAAAGTGTCATCTCTTCTGTTTGCTGTGGAAAGCCTAATATATAGCATTTTTCTGTTGAAACCTACATTAATGTACCTTGATGTCCCATAATATAAAGAAGATATTTCATAATTTCACAAGTAATCATCTTGTACTCCTTATATTTAAATGATTTCTGTTGTCATTTAACCGTGGTCAACAACTGAGCCTCACAAAGCCGCTCACTCACTTGCCCTAGTGAGATGAGGGAGAGAATTCGAAGGGTTAAATGAGTAAAAGGTTGAGATAAAGACAGTTTAATGGGTGAAGCAACATGAAGACTCTTTTAACTGCTTCCCAACAGCAGGCAGATGTTCAGCCAGCTACAGGAAAGCAGGGCTCTGTCATGTGGTTAATCGGGTAAATAAATGCCATTAACTCCAAACATGCCCCACTTCCTCTTTCTTCCCCCAGCTTTATATGCTGAGCATGACACCCTATAATCTGGAATGTCCCTGGGATCAGTTGGGGTCAGCTGTCCTGGCTGTGTCCCCTCCCAACTCCTTGTACACCCCCAGCCTCCTTGCTGGTGGGGCAGTGTGAGGAGCAGAAAAGTAAGCTCTGCACAGCAGTAACAAATTCACTCTATCCCAGACAAAACCAGTGCAACCTCCAACAGCAAAGGGAGGAAAAGGTCGTTCCATGCACGTGAAAAATAAGCAGGAATGCACTCTAATCATACCAAAGGAATAGTAGTGTATTGTGGTGTCATCCTAGTACCTTCTTCAGGGCATAGAGTGCGATAAATAATGCCATAGCCTAATCTGTTCAGACTACCTGCCGTAGATGTAAATCCTGTGAGGGCAAATCCAATTTACTGTATTCCCCCAATGAGTGCAGACACAGACGTCTGAAGAGTCCAGTCACCAATATGGATTTCTGCAGGGGCAACCAAGGGAAAGCTGTTCTCAAATGGAGTATTTTGAACGCAACTGCTTTCCTCTGAAGCAGTACCAGACTTCTGGATACCTGGGCAAAATGACTGAGCTTTGAGATGCAAGGCCCCAACTCTGTTGGGCTTCACCTTTTCTGGCATCTCTCATTATTTTTAGGTAGGACAAAGGAAGGTAATTGGGTAAATTATGTTTTAGTAAGTTGTCTTGTGTAACGTTAGATATGAACATAGCAGACAATGGAGGCTTTGTTGTAAAATGAGGCTGTGGTAGGAAGTGGAGTGCATAATTCATAGATACAGATGTATTTCACTTTAGCACTTGTACCATATTTCGGTTACTAAAGTTGCATGAGGGTGTACAGTCTGTTAATCATTTGTTTTACTTTTTGCTGTTCCTTGTAACCTGCTGACTTCTACTGTGTCTGATCAAAACATATAAACCTCAGCACTCTCAGAGTGAGGTCTCTTGAGCGGATCTTTGTACAATAAAAGTTGAAAAGTCCCTTACTGGTACTCTTCACTTTACCATCATAGCACATTCAGATGAGTGACCTCTCTACAGAACCTGCTGAAGAGCAGTTACTTTTAGTTCAGGATTTATTATCTTTAGCAGTTACTCACTAGAAATGCACTGAGATGATCTCATTGCTGTTTGTTTCATAAAACTGGAAATTGTGTGTGACAAGTATGAGTTTAAATAGGTGAATTTGGAAGTCCTGCTTCTCCTGCAGTCTGGTCTGATGAACTTCAAGGTTTTGCTCTGATTTGTATGTAAAAGTATAGCTACTTATGAACGTATTTTACAAATGTGTCATTGTGTGGTTCTGTATTTCTTTTTCTGTCACTCCTAGGCAGGATTTGCCTGGTTGCAGGGAAAGAATACATGACACAGATTATACGTTGATATTATGCCATAAAAATTAACATTGCCAGAATTCAGGCTTAGCTAAGGTGCTGTCCATAGGGGATCATTTTATATTGCCTACAAAATACCAGAGTAGAAAAGATAATGTGATTTGATGATTGTGTTTTGTCACGATTGAAAAGGCGCAGAGAGATGCTCTATTTGTCTTTTTAAATAAGGGAAGTTGAATAATGATTGTCATCTGATCTGTCAGAGGATTCAGCAGCAATAACTATCTTCCATCTCATTACTTCCCCTTTTGAAACATTCTAATCTTGGCAAGAAAAATTGTCAACTGCTGTAGATCTCAAGTGTTTGTTGTGCCCATTTACTGCGGAACTTAAGGATGCATGTGTACTTTGGAAATCTCTCCACTGAATTGGTGGTTTTGTGAGGAGATGATACTGTTCTCAGCTATCACAGAGACCTCCTCTGGTCGTTACCCCTGCAGGTTTGAGGAGAAAAGAAAGTGGCTTACCTAACCTAACTATGTTTTTAATTCATGTGGCTGTTTAAAATGGTGGTTAAGGGTTTTTTAAGTTTATTTGGTTTATTTCGTGGCTTAGGTTTTCAAGGCCGTTGCTGAGACTCCTGTATTAATTGTTTCCACTTGCAGATGAGGAGGAGGCCAGTTTCATTAACCTCAGGAAGATCAGTATTTGTCCTTCTTGAAGCAAGGCGTGTTTTCTTGTTATTCTTTACACTGTACCAGTTGGTCAGTATTCACAGGTTGTTGTCCAGTTCTATCCACAAGGAAAAGTAGAAGATAGCTTAAGAGTAAGATACCCTTTAATCTAAGGAATTTGACAGTATTTTCCAGTTGGAATCCAGATATTTGGGAAACATGATCTTTAAAAACACGTATTTAAAACAAAAAGATGCCAGTACAAATACGGGCCAGAAAAGGAAGAGAAACAATGTGGAGGTAAAATAATGTGTTCTGGTTTTCTCATGAGTGACAGTGGGTGTTTGACTTGTCTTACTGTTGTAGGGCTGAGGAGGCTCCCCATGTGTGCCTTGCCCCGTAGTGTTGGAGTGCAGTGAAAGCCCGCACACTCATATAACCCTAATGTTATTCCAAAACTTGAATCTAATTTATGTTCATTGTCAGTTGGGCCACTGCACTTTGCAAAGCCTCTGTTGTTAGAGCCACAGAATTCTGAATATCTATTTAAGGTCCTTTGTGACTTCCTAATTATATTTTCGGACAGTCCTGCTTTGTTCAGTACAATAATGAAATGGAAAACTTTCAAAATGAGTAATATAATATATATAACATATAATATATGCAACACGGTGATAAACCTTGAAAAACTGCCATTCACACTGAGTAATTAAATATCATTACCTTTAGTTACTACTGGATTGTCTGTATTTTGTTAAGGAAAGTGTAAGTGTGCTGCATATACTGGAAGCAATTCAATTTGCCCAATTAGCAAAGTTTAAGACTGATTTCAGAGGCATGCCTCGTCTTATGATATTAGTTGTTTTGTGCCTCTTGATGTAAAACTCTAAGCCTTAAGATGTTTTTCCGTTTTATATTGAGACTTAATTTAACTCCAAAACTTTCTATGCAGATTCAGTCAAAAATGAAGTTTAAAATATCCATCCCGTAGAAAAGAAAAAGGCAGTTGTCACCTTTCCGGCATGCTCCTTAGAATTAGTTGTGCTAGGGAACGCTAAGGGTGTAACATTCTGTGCTGTTTTCCATTGATGCCTTCAGTCTGCTCCCTTAGAAGCCTGTGCCCAAGGCCTGGCCTTCACCACTGTGAAGGATGTGATGGTGCATTTGGCACTGACAAAAAGAAGTAGAAAAGTAATTAGCTGGGTTCAACTCTGCAGATGACAGTGTAGCTCAGCTCACTTGAGAATATAAAAATACCCCAAATGATGAACATTTGGAAGTAGTTTCCAAAAACTGGAAAATGTCTTTTACTGAAGCCATAGAAACAGTAAAGAATAACTCCCAAACTGGAAGGCTGTTACTGCTTATTTCCCAGTTCCCTCCAATACCTTTTGGGTAGCTATGAGAGATTTAGAACCGTGAAAGAACAGGTAATCTGAAGGAAAGCAATATTTTATCCTGTTCTTCAGAAAACAAAGATAGATAGCTTAGTGAAAGAAAGATAACTGAACCTTCAATAAACTCTTTTGATTATCTAAGTCTATATGATGGCAGTCATTAACCCAATTAGCATGTCTGAATTTATTCTCTGTAACTGTATTGCTTTGGTTGTTTCAACTAAATTTCTGTAAATTAGAGGTGCCAACATAGATATGTTGCTCTATAAGTGAGGCTAAGCTACTATGGAGCAGGAAACATTATTATTTACTCAGGTTGTGTTCAACAGAATTCTTGCAAAACAAAATGATTCAAACAAAATAATCTAAGAATAAGCAGCATTAATTGCTTTTTGGAACTGATTGAGATCAGATTTCAAATCTGATTTCCACCTATGAAGTCATCAAACCTTGTGAATGCATTGTGGCAAGTTTGGGGGGGAGGAGAGGTTGTGTAGTGTTTGGTTGCTTTTTCTCCAGTTTCATTCATGACTGAGTTGATTTCGATTGCTTCAGATCACATTTGCCATCAGTGGTACAAGCTAGATAAAGAACTGAAGAACACACCTAGTGTCTGCTGTAATCTAATGAATTTGCTGCATTTCCCATACTTAAAATACTCTAATGAATCAAATCTTGTAAAAAGATTCGTTAGGTCCATTAATATTAGACTCGAAGACTCATTTAGGAAGCAGCAATTTGTAGCTAAGAGTTGCATTTTAATAAGCCTTTTGTAAGCTGGTAAACTACATTAATCTAACAAAGGTCTTGTCTCTATTTGTACTTTTTTATGGATTTAAAACATTTTTCTCCTTCCATTTATCTTTCCATTTCTCTGCCTATTGTGTGTGTCTCAGAAGGTTGTGGTTGAGTGGAGATGCTCAGTACAATCACAAAGGCTATGATTTCTTAAAAAGTCTACTTAAATCAATACATATTTTCTGATGACCGCTTAATGACTGTCTTGGAACCCCTTGTTTTTATTTTTTTTGTCAAGGAAAATGGTTTTGATGGAAGGGAAAAAAACAGACTGTATTCATGCAAATCAAGTCTTTTAGATTACTTGGCATAGTAGTTTGTTAGTGAATATTTACACTGATAACCTGGGGAGAGCTTAATGCTTTTAAATATTGGGTATTAATAAAATAGTATTCTTTTAATGCCACAGTTGAATATGCTTCTTCCTTTTTTTCTTACGATGCTTTTGATCCACCAACAGCGGGTTTTGAACTGTGTTGAGATTTACTTGAAATCATTGTTTTCAAGACAACATTTATTTTCCTTTCCCCTGCCTGTTTTCTTACATAGATACCGTATTTTCATCTTGTGTACAGATAGCTCTAGTCAACAAACAGTTTCCTGTATCAGTTATAGCTCCTATATCAGTTACTGATATGTATTTGAGCCCTTGTTAGGATCGCTAATAAGTAACCTACATTAACACAGTAGAAAATATGACAAGCTGTGAAGAACGTTGTATTTAGGTGCATCAAGTAAACTCATCTTTACATTAGTATTTGATGGAGCTGAAAAATTATTGTTTGAAGTTCCAGTATATATAATTGTCACATTTGAATATTCAAAATCATGATCCTTCTTTTAAATGGAGATGCATCACATAGACTCTCAAATCTAAATGACATGTGCTAGTTTCATTTGGAAGTATAATTAAGGTGTATAATGTCATTTAACTGTTTAATGAACTCTGGATAATGTAATGGAATACAAATATTTGACCTTCCTGACAGTGACTGATGGATTGAAGTTGCACAGCATGATATCATTAGAATGTCAAATAACTTCATTATTCATGATTATCAGGAATTATTCAGGTGAAATGGCAAATGTAATGGAAAGCTATTATTTGTATGTGGGCCGCAGATTGACTTTCTTTGTTAGCACCAGTCTCTTGATAATACAGGGGGAAGAGACTCGGATTTATCGAGCTACAAAGAATTAATGTTATAGGTTAAACAAATGTCAATAATATCAGAAAAGTATTTTCTGTAGGTCACATCATGTGTTAAGTGTCTTAAGAGTAACTACTTGTGATAATGTTTTAGCTTCTATTTTACCTCTGCTAAATATTAAAAATATCTTTAGATTACAGGAGTTTGCAGCATAAAAATATATCAATGATCACAGTTTCTTGGATGGCATTTTTGATCAATAGAAAGGAAAAATACCACACAGTCTGTCTGCAGTAGAACTGCAATTTCACCCTCTATTCTCAGAAGCCTAAATGCAGAGTCCAGACTTTGTTCCAAGAAGTCATTGTGTAGAATTTAAACTGAAATCACAACTGGGTATTTTTCCTTCACTTAAACTCACAGGAAGTTGATGGCCTGGATCAGGAGCTGCCAAATACTTGGGAATAGGCCGTTCAGTTGCTTGAAGCTGAGCACATGCTTGTGCAGTTTGTTGAATTAGATGGCCTATAAGAAATGAATGATGAGTAACCTGTGTCGGTTTGGATAATTAAGATCTTACACCAGAGACATGAGTGAGCTGTGAAAATGAATTTTGCCTACCAGGACAAAAAGTGTGCTCATATTTTATGACATACTTTCTGCTGGATCTGAGCAGCAGAAACTCAGCCGATTTTCTCAGTATTTTTACAGTTTCTACAGGATTTATGGGGTTCTATAATGCATATTTGGTAGACAGATTGGCTTTTATTAGTCAGGGGTGGTCTGTAAGTAGGACTGTGGCTTCAGCATCATATGGCCAAAGGTAGATCACACGCACAATTGACAGTAAAGCTGTGCAGCAGCAGTTGCATGCTGTGTTATAGGATCACACACTTTTATGTCATTTTTAGGTTGAGATGGGGTTGTGCCTTGGCTCTGGGTTATGTGATAGGTGTTCATAGTGTTAGCGATGGGTAGGTTCCCTACTCGCTTCCTAGCACAGTTAGTTCTGCACTTTGAAGCTTTAAAAGAGCCATGATGGACCGTGGTAGATGGCTAAGAGTAACCATCATCCAGATTCCTATATACACTTAGGTAAATGAGTTCCATCTGAAGATACCAGGGCTGTTGCCTTGGTCAAGTACTCTTACAGTTTAATCGTGTACAGCATGAAGTACAGTTTGTCTTCACTGTTGAATATTGCAATTTCTGTTGAGCTCTGTGCAGCCTCAGCTGAAGTGTCTCTTTTTTAGCTCCCTTTTTTCTTCCCTGTAGATATACTTACAGTAATTTGGAGTGCTGCTTGATTTCTATGTTAAGCGTAAGTCACAATTCTAATGATGTAATTTACCTGTTGTTCATGATGTGCAAGTTCTAAAACCAGGCTGAAGTTGGCAGCTCGGGAATTTATGTGGAAACATATTTTCTCTGAAGTCCTTGTGCAGTGTAAATGTGCTTGAATGGGCTAACAGAAGGCTAGGCAATTCCAATGCTTATTTTCAGGGTGTTAAAAACTTCTGAATCTTCGTTTGCTCCCTGCTGTTCTGGGCCTCTACCTCAGGCAACTGGTTTTCAATCTTACCAGAACTCCCACTTCACAAGTTGTCAAACGGCTGCTCAAGCAGTAAATGTGGAAACCTTAAACATGGTGTGTGCATGTGATTTGAGGTATATGTTATTACCAGGGAGCTGAAAAGTCACCTATCCTTGAGTATGCAAAAGATGATGAGACATAACCTGTTTTTTCTTTTCAAAGCACTGGAATACAATTCCAAAACTTTGGAGTTTGACCATTATTCATCCTTCAAGCAGCTGGGTGGACAGTCTTTTGCATACCCCTACAGCAATGGTATGGCTTTGTAGCAGCATGGAAACAGTGCTTATCAGATGCCTGCAAGTTATATTGTGCGTATATAATGTGTTGCTCCTCTGAATACAGAGGACCCTGGCTTGCAAAGCAGTTTCAGAAGAAAGATTCCTGTGCCAGCAAACTGCAGGTCAGAGCTTGGGGCTCTGACCCTGGCCATCTATCCAATGTAAACAGATTCCTATGTGATTTTCAAACTCCTGTTGTGTTATCTTGTTACACTTATCTTACAGAACAGACTAAAACAAACACAAAAGAGCAGGAAAGGTGGTGCTAATTTGACCTTTGCATACTGCTGTGAATTAATTGAAGTTCTTTCTAGAGATTCAAATAAGGGAATGTAATAAAACTAGCTTTGGATAAGGCTCTGTAGAGGCAAATGCTGTATTCATATATCAAGAACAACATTTTAAAGCTTTATGAAATAATAAGAAATAAAATACCCTGTTACACATTATTGTCTTTGGTTACATGTCTACAGCTTGCTCTAAATAAAAAGAATAATGCATCTATGGGGTCAGTCTGTTACTGTTTCAGAGATTCCAACTGTCTTGCCTAAGTGAGGTTGTCAGTTTGGACTAAATTTGCAAACAGAGAAATGGAAAGGATTTTGTATGTGAACAACAATAAGAGTTTATCATGTAACGATAACATTTAAATGTTACTGTTTATCTTCAGACTGGAGTTGTTCCCAACCCAATTTTAACCAGCTTTGGCAGAGGGGCAGAGCATATGTCAAATGGAAGTAGGCAGCAGAACGAGAGAGATGCTAGTGGTGACCCAAAGTGAAAATTCTACAGGGTCTTTCCTTTTATTAGGCAGTAGAGATATCGCACTGAACCAATTCCGTGAGGCATAAATCCATAGGAAAAGAGTTTGAGTTTGGGTTTTCACTATTTTCACTGCTCATAAAACTCTTCGTTTATAGTATCATTAGTGATATGGAAATGAAGAAAGTGTCTTCCTATTTAAGAATAATATTTTCTCTTGAAGTCCTTGGAATATTTTAATAATATGCATATAATATTGTAATCACACAATAGCTTAACATACACTTGCATGAGAACATAATTCACATATTTAGGTACTCCAGGTATTGTTTATCTGGCACAAGTTTTAGTTTTTAGAATCTGCAGTGCTAGTACAATATAATTTCATTTAGCTGATTCCATTCTCAGGTTAGTTTGTTGCTTAGTCCAATAGCTTCTGCATACGTTATCTTGCTTGATGAGATGGGGAAAATTGAAATGGATTAAAATGGTTTTTAATGAATTGTAATTACCTGTATTTGTAATATATATTGAAGTAGAAATAGCTTTGTGAACCATTAGAGTCATAGGAGCAGATCTAAATTCTGTCAGGATGCATAGATACATATTTAGCTCAGACTGAATGACAAGAAGCTGAGTGATGATATGGAAAATAAGCATGATATTTAGGTTTAGTCTTTTATCCTTTCAAGTGTGAGTGACTCGGGTTTTCCATGGGAGTATACATCTGCTGTAGACTTAACTTAAAAGAAGACTAACCTTGCCCATGTTCTGCCTGGTGACCTTTATTTCTTTTGCCAAGTCTCTTAGTTTCTTTTCCTTTTGGCTATATGTGCCAAACAAACAGCAAATGAAAAAAGAGTGGTCCTAATGTTATGATTACGTGCTTGCCTCGAAAACAATAGGACGAAAATTGCGTCTCATCCAATTTTTTGTGGATATTATTAGTCAAGCCATGTGTTCAGCATATAGTTTGTACTTCAATTGTTAACGACTATGGAAGCGAATAAGTTTTTATGGGTATGTGGGCTTGTGAGTAGGACATGAATTTCCCACTAGAAAGCGTTTGTCTCAGTAAAATCTGTTTATGGATGGCATGCTCATTTTCGGGTTAGTAAAACAGCTTGATTGGAATGAGACTTGTCATTTGTCATTTATCATTTATCACAATTAGTTTTTTGTTTCAGATTGGTTCAAAGAGCTCTTGTCCCGGAAAGACAATAGAGATGCATGTGTTTAAAAAAGGAACAACAGAGCAAAATAGCTGAATAATGTCGCTTTCAGATGGACAATTCAATGACCATGAACAAAACCTGTGTCCTTAAGGCTGTTAGGGTTCAGGAGGTGGAATTCTTTTGTAAAACTATGCCAGCTGTGTCTCATCTTGAACTCTGGCTTTTCTGCTGTCCTATAGGGATTCTGAGGTCTTTTAGAGTGAATTCTATTTAATAATAATTAGCTTTGATCTAAAAGATGCTCTTTTCCTGTATAATAAAAACCTCCAGACTCCTAGGATTTACTTTCTGTAGTTTGCCTTCCTGCCCTACCATGTATCCAAATAGAAGTTTCAGGCAGTTATTACAAGGCTATTTATAGTCATGACTGTTTCTTTACAGAAACAACAAAATGAACTTTTGAATAATACCTTCATTAGAATAAAAACAAGCTTTTAAGAAGTCTGTTGTTTTGATGTAAAACTGGAATAAAAAGAGCACTGCTTTATCTTAAGGATGTTGGTATTTGAATTCAACTTTTTTTTTTTGTCTTGAGGGAATGTTGAATTTCCAGCAATGTAGAGCTGTGTATTTTAAACATAAAAAAGTATTAGAATGATTCTGCAGTTAGTACTTCTCATAAACACCTTCTTAGTCTAGTTTGGGCTTTAAAAGAAGTACTGTTGTAATGGCACATGTAGTTCTGTTCCTCATGTAGTAAATCTTAAGGAAATCAATAACAGCATAACGACAGAATTAGTAGCTACATCAAATGTCTCCATGTGAATGTAAAGGCTGCCTTATCTGTAAGGAGCTGATGGCTATAAAATGAAATGCATTTAAATACATGGGTAAAGATGATTAAAATATCATACAGAACCAAAGCACTTCAGCTGTAGATATTCATTAAAATGACCATTAATAACTTGCGATATAAAGGAATATTACTGTGGTCATAAATTTTGTATGCAGATTTTGTTAAACTGGCATGTTATATGAATTGATTCTCTGACATCTTCTGGCTGTGGCTGTATAGATAATAGTGTCTTGTATGAGTTTTCTATAATCCTGGGAATCTGATTGACTGTTTCTTGCTAGAAATTACAGTTTTGTTCTGGATGGCAGTTCTTCCAACCAGCTGGCAATCCAAACCGTAATTACAATGTTGTGTTTGGAATAGCCAGAGTGTTATGTCAGCATTTGTGTCACAAACTCTTTTTTTTCCCTAAGGCTTATAACCTGGACATAAAAACATGCTCAGACCTTACAATTACAGTTACAGTGGTTTTAACCTGTTAATTTGTCTGTCTTCCTTCCATCCTTTCCTTTTCTCTTTGGAGTATGGGATACCATTCTGTATATAATATTTATTAATTAAAACATTAACCCATCAGGCCCTTTATTAGGAAAGCATATCATTAAACCCTTTGCATTTGAGACCTTTCACCTGTGTATTATTATTTAGTAGTTGGTGTGTTTTAGGGAAGAGGATGACAAAACAAGTAAACCTTTACAGGGATTCATTACTTAGTGAAGATATTTGGACAGACTAACATCAATGGTGTATGCCTGTGAACACAATACTTGAGAAATTTTGTTGTCCCTATTGTCACTGGTGTAATTTGCCTATGGGGGAATCAAGGGGAATAAACCAAATAGACATAGTGGAGGTTCCATGACTTTTTATGCAAACGCTCTGTGCTGCTTAGTATTGCCGGGTATCCATATCATGACATTTTTAATGGAAAACACTGGAAAGTCAACGTAGCTTGAGGGGACAAAAATAGAGAGCTACTAGATGCCAATTCCCACTTTAGGGATCTTTGTCCAAAGAAAATGAAAGTATGAAAGCAAGGCCTCAGTCTTAACCACAGCTGTGTATACTTAATTGGGGTGTAGCTCTGTTTTCCAGGTCACTGATCAGTTGGTTTTGAGATCCGCTCAGTCTTGTGTAGCGCATGAGGAAACATTCAGCTGACGTTCTCTTAAGGACCTGCACTATTTTGCTTATTGCTTGTTCAGAAAAGACTTGCAAGCATTGCAGCCATGCAACTGCTCAGACTCCTGCTAGGCTCAACATAACTCAGTATTTCCCATGAAAAACAGCTTTCTTATTTCCTGTATTCGTTTTTAATCTACAGATCCTCTTAGATACTGGAATCTTTTGAGTCTGTTCCTTATGTCTTTATTTGATCATTCCTTATATTGGGGGGAGGAAGTTTTATTTAAATGAAGTTATTACCGTGCAAAACTTTCTTTCCAGGCTATTATTATATAATAGAAATGTAGATGATGCTCTTGCAAATGAAAGTGCAAAAGGTTCGCTTTCTAAAGAAATAAGGCTTAATTGCCCTAAAAATATGCCTTAAAAAAGGAATTGTGATAAGGATATCTGCAGTTGTAACTGCTTGATTTTTAACAGCGGAAAGTTACCTTCTCTTTTCTCTGGTTTATATCTGCAGTAGAGTTACTTCTATAAAAAGATAGGCCTGTGTGTCCAAACAGGTCCTTCTGTGATTATAGTAAATTCATTTTCTACAAGCTAATGATTCCACATACTTCTTGCAAAAGTCTGTTTATTAGTGAAGCTGGAGTGTGAAAAGAATACGTAATAAAGCATCCAAAATTATGTATTCTATGCCAGATGTATTACTAATGTTACCAGATGTATTTTTCTTTTGGTGAGAAATCTTGTGTTTTGATGTACCAAACTGATAATTACAACACATTCACTATCCATTAACAAGGAAATATCTTTTAGTATTTTTTGAAGTGAATTATTTCGATTATTAACCAGAAGTACACTACTGAATGTAATATAATGTACAGTGGTTTACCTGTGTTTGTTCTGAAGGTGAAATTTAGGTTTTAACTGAATAATACGTTCAAAGCAGCTTCTGTGTGGCGTGAATATTTGTTGATGAGAAGCTCCCCATGGCTCGGCTTCAGTGTGCGTTTGAGCCCAGAACCCCCCCGTGTGCTGGGCTGCACCCCCAGAGCGTGAGCAGCAGTTGAGGAAGGGGATCCTGCCCCTCTGCTGTGCTCTGGGGAGACCCCCCCTGCAGTCCTGATCCAGCTCTGGAGCCCAGCATAAGAAGGATGTGAAGCTGCTTGAGCAAGTCCCCATGAGGCCACAAACATGATCAGAGGGCTGGGGCACCTCTGCTATGGGGACAGGCTGACGGAATTGGGATTGTTCAGCTGGAGAAGAGAATGCTCAGAGCTTACAGCGGCTTCTAGTGCCTAAAGGGGCGACAAGAAATCTGGAGAGGGACTTTTTACATAGGCACGTAGTGAGTGGTAGGATCAAGGTAATGGTTTTAAATTGAGAGAGGAGAGATTTAGACTAGATCTTAGGAAGTTCCTTCCTGTGAGGGTGCTGAGGCGCTGGCACAGGGTGCCCAGAGAAGCTGTGGCTGCCCCATCCCTGGCAG
>JANHGB010077882.1:0-64983 GCA_026283785.1 Coracopsis vasa
TAAAAACATTGGTGTTATCAGCGCTGTTCCCAGGCTGAAAGTCAAAACCACAGCACTGCACCAGCTACTAAGAAGGAGAAAAAATGACTGTTACTGCTGAAACCAGGACACCAAGTTAGCCACAGTATTTCTGCAGAAAGCCTGTTTTTCAAGTATGCTTATCACCAATACAGTACAAACCTACTTACTGTAGAAACACTGACAAAAATCATAGCTGGACATGCTACTGAAGTGCACCATTTTCTTATTGCTGTAAGTTAATCATGCCTGCAGTATGCTTTAAAGAGAGGACTGCATCGAGTAGCAAATGCATTTTTTACTCTCATATCGTTGCTTCTCTGAAAAGTCTTTCGAGTGCTTTGCTAAACATCATTACATTTCATATTCTCTAGCATTTTCCAGAGAAAAAAACCAAACCAAACCAAACAACAAAACCATACAACAGGAAATAACCCAGGAAGGTGTTACTAACAATGTCTGTGAAACAGCTTAACTTCTAGGCACTTAATGATATTACCACACTGATACCTTTAAGGTGGGACACAAGTGACACTCAGATGTCAGCATGTCAATTATGAAGCCACTCAGGCAGGCAAGAACAAATGTAAAGGGCAGAAAGCCTTGCCTCTATCCTGTCTCCCACAATGACTCACAGGGTTCCTGCTGCAAGCAAGTGCCTTCTTTCACTTGCAATTCACAGCTCCGAACGCTTGCCTGGACTTGCATGTCCACACATTCTCTTTAAAACAGCCCTTAGGCCTGACCTTCCTCTAAACATTTTGGAAAAAGGTCTTCCTCCTCACCCGCTGTTACGCAGTTAGAGCATCTCTGCAGGATACAAAGCATTCAGAAAGCACATCAGGGCTGTCCTGGGACCCATGACAAAGGTGCTTACATGAATGAGAGCAGGAGTGTGGCTACTGATTTGTACCAGGTTACATTCTAAACAGTCTGTTATAGGATAAATTCTTATTTCAGCTATATTAAAAGGGACAGGAGTAGAATTTGCTTGAATTAAAAAGGCTGCCAAAGGATACCACAGTTACACTTCATGTAATCGCACAGAAGTATTTTCTACCAATTCTTCTGTTCCACTGTAAAAGACAGCAGAATCAGACATGAAACCTGCAGTCTGTCCATGAAATAAAGGAGTGCATTTAGCAGATATCTCATACACATATAATCCCACACAGGTGGTTACTAATCTTAGCTGTTCTAAATAGGAGTGTCAGCAAACATGAGCAAAATGCCTGAAAAACTGGGTAATAGAATCAGACTTTCACCAGTTTTGTGGATTATCTTCAATAATAGAGGACCAGAGACCTTATTATTATATTACTTATTATCATTGCTTTTAGCAGAGACTATTAGGATAGAGAGCAGAAGAATACACTCTGATACAACACCAGAGAATTGTGAGACATTCAATTTTGAATTTACATAATGCTTTTAGGAATTGTTATACATGATAACAGATTTCATTAATCCTGAGGTTATGTCCAAAATGGAACACAGTGGTTTTTTCATCTGCTCCACCTGCCCAGCAGGTCTTTGAAATCTCTGGGGCTTGCAAGTTAGTTACTGGTGAGTCACTAGAGTAGGCTGGGCTAATTAAACTCTCTTTGAAAAAGAAAAGAATGAACAAATCATTTTATCAAGAGTTCGGATATTAGCTGCAGAGTAGTATTAAAGGAACAAACTCTGAAGAGAAGACTTGAGGAGCTGATCTTACTTTGGGATAGCTATTCATCAATGAAACCAAAGACTTTCTCCATCTGTGGTGGAAGTAATTTTCTTTTACAGCAAATGAAGATTCTTAACAGTTTGTTTCCAATTAATCTACACTCCTGGAGAAAAGCTGCCCTTCAATACTTTGAGGCTTAAACAGTTAGCATAGATCAACAAAAACCAGTTAAGTCTCCAGGAATTTTGTAAACAAATTCTAGCTCAAGGCAATTCCAAAGAACTAAATTTCTCACCTGGAAAATGGAATCTGGGATATTTTAATCCAATGTTTTGTTTTACCTGAGTTGTTTTCTAAGTGAAATCTCTGAAAAAGGAATAATTATAAGAGAAACTGAAGCCAATTAAAGTGGGAAGCAATTTCCTTGGCAGGAGAATTAAAGCTCCTTGCACTAGTCCTAATCATCATCTCCAAACCTTAGCTAGAAAAGTTTCCTAAAGAAGCCCCAGACAGCATTTCATTGTGCCCCTGTGGGAAAGTGATTCAGTAAGCCTGCTGAGGAGGAATGGCTTTCTCCCTGAGCAGAGTCAAAATTTGGCTGGGAACACTGTAATGAATCTGCTGCTCTTTCCATCTGACTAAAACACACCAATAGAATCCATCTCTCCGTACTGCTGATTAAGACTTTCTCAGCATGATCTTGAGATCAAAAGTTATGTCAAGGTGGCTTCTCCACCCCATGACGACATTTAGTCAGTGGTCATTGTCCGAAAGAGGGCAGCAGGAGAGTCAGAGATGTAACTCCAAGGTTGCTTTTGCATTTTAAGGTAATTGACCAGAAAAATATATGCCTCCTATTTAAAAGCTTAATGCTCCCAAATAGCAAGTTTTTGGTATGCTATCCAGGGCCAATAAGCTTGCTAATGCCTACTCAAATACTGCTGAAAAAAGTAGAAACTGATACCAAGAAAACTCCTACATCAGTTCCACTCCAGCCTAGTTTCAGAAGAGTGGCCTGCTAAAAGGTTCAGTGATGGAGTGCTTCTGACTGTTATTAGTGTACCTATGCCAATGTAGGAGTTTAAAAATACATGTGAGGAAATACTGATGAGATCTTTCTCATCTCATATAATTTACATGAGAGTAGGTTAATCAGAACCAGAGAAGTGAGCACAATCTTGTACGGTTTATTGTCCAGTGAATGTTGTTATAGAAGGTTCTGTCCTTTCAGACATCTGCTCTGACAGCACTTTCTTGTTTATGTACTTTTCTGCCAAAGAACTAGCAAGTTGTGGTGGAACAGATGTCTGTTTCTCCATCACCAGTTTTTTGGCTTCTTCTACCACCAGGTACTCCAGTTCCCCAAAGCTCTCAAAAATGGAACCGCAGCTACCAAATTTGCACTTACTTAGGTCCTCAGCTTCACCTACAGTCAATGAAAGATTTATTACTTTCCCCTATATTCTCCAGTCTAGTTTTACACAGTCTTCATAAGCAGAACTTTCTATTTGTGTTTGTGTTCATGATGCATTCTCAGTATTTCTCCTCCTGACATCTCTAATTCCTGACTTTGGCCTGCTTTCAAACTGCTGCAAAGAGTAACAACCTACGGGCACACAGAGGGTGCAAAGCTGCATAACACTGGCTAAGTTACTTAGGTACCAAAACATCTCCACCTTAAAAAAAGTGTCTCACCATAAATGCAAAGATAGCCAGTGGCCTCAGACCAGAAGAAAAAGGAGAAAATCCTGAAACTTAGAAGCCAAACTGTGCACAACCACCAGCACATCCTTTGGCCTCCTGTGGAGGATGATGGTTGCTTTGGGAACTTACACTAAGGGTAATTTTCTCCTGTAGCTGCTCATAATATCCTTCAACAGCGGTAAAGGAAAAAGAGGATTTAATTTTCTGCCTAAAATAATTCCTTAATTATCTTTGTATAACTGAGCACTTATAGAAAAGCCAGAATGTTCTCCCCGTGGATCTCATCTTGCCATTGTAAAACAGGAATAGCTCTGCTTCCCCTCCCTTGCAGGAGTATTAAAATAAAGCTATACTTCCGAGCTACTCAGTACCAGTCATCACTGAAATGCCTATAAAAACAATAAAAATCCTCTTTCCTCTCATTAGCAAAGATGTTAAGAGCAGCTATTTTTCACAAATTCCTCTGCATCAGCAGACAGTTTCCATCACCAACAACCTTCAATTACTTGCTCTCCCTGTCCCACAAGAAGTTAATACTGAAGATGTTGGTTTCACTGTTTCCAAGCCACCTGCCTCTAACATTTCCTGAATTACAGGGAACAGCTGTTCACTACAATTCCGCTTACTTAACTAGTAACAGTGGATTTATTTTGTGCATAAGGA
The DNA here is from genome assembly GCA_026283785.1 of Coracopsis vasa. Taxonomy (NCBI): domain Eukaryota; kingdom Metazoa; phylum Chordata; class Aves; order Psittaciformes; family Psittacidae; genus Coracopsis; species Coracopsis vasa. Next base: position 4,052 of record JANHGB010077882.1, read on the forward strand.
GATTAACCTCTTAGATTTTCCAACCTCTTTGGAGTTTGGATTGTGAGGAATATTTAGTATTTTAGTAGAACTACCTTCCCTGTGAAGAATCACTTGGACTCAGATATTCATTGTCTTACAGCCTGATAAAAATTTGGTTCTATAAACAACTAATGTTAAATTGTTATCAAGAGGGTATCCATTCCCAACTGACCTAATCATACAGCGTGTAAAGAAGCAAAAATGCTGATTTTCAAGTTAGAATATATTGCACTCATTAAATAATGTTGTTCAGGCAAAATCCTTTCTTTAAATGATACCTTTTAGCCCTAACAACATGCACTTCTTTGCTTAATTACACAGCCTGCCTTAGTCCTCTATCTCCCCATTCCCCTTGTTGTTTTTTCTTGCTTAGAGGTATGCAGACCACCTGTGCTGCTTACATGGTCTAATTACAGTGTGCAGAGCTGTTTCCCTGGAAGTGACATTATCAAAGCTGGAAGGCCAAACAGCACCAGCTGCTACCAGGAGTGCAGGATTGCACATCCCAAGGTCTCTTTGATTTGCCTGCTCCCAGACCTTCTACATGGACAATACAGAAAAATATCTTAAGAGTCCACATCTCACACTTCTTTTTTTGATTTTGTAATACCACCGCACTGTATCTGAGTTTAGATGCCAGTATTTCAAATAGTTAACTGAGTGCAACATTTCTCATTCCTTTGAGAGACAGTTTAGGTTGGAAAAGACCTGTAAGATCAAACCCAGCCATTAACCTAGCACTGCCAAGTCCACCATTAAATGATATCTGACACTTCTTTATTTTTTTGCTAATTTTCTTTATTGACAAAAGGACAAATCTTCTCAAAAAATACAAGTGTTATGATTTGTGCTTACAATGCTGGACCGTTAAAAACTTTTCTGAACTTTTACTGAAAACATACTTGAATTTTATTCTCATGACACCTGCATAATACAGAAACATGCTTATTTTATCCATTTCTGGGTAGGACTTAAGTGTTCAGAATAATTAAAGAAACTCCAGGGGATTTACATTCTCAATTTCGGAACAGTAAGATGCCAGGGTCAAAAGAACACATCCTTGGCCCACAAAAAATAAAACACACATGTTTATATGGCCTCTGAGAGTGTCTGTCTTCATTTGAATTTTTACACAGTTTTCTCTTAGACAGTATTTTGAGAATCTGTTTTAGAGTTTTACATTAAATACTTAATGTTATCTATTAAATTAGTAACTGTACAAATGATATACCTAATGTGAGAGTTATAAAGTTATTTCTACAGCCAAACCACCAGCCAGAACACCTCTTTAGTCAACAGGACTATTTGACAGACACAGCCTTACTTGTCTGACATTATTTTACTTTCAGTACTACTGGTGTAAAGAAGACTTGCAACAAAGTGCAAGTGCTGCAACTCGGGCAAAGACATATTTTTGACAAAAGCTAAAACCTGCCTCGTAAAGAGAGGGCTTTTGTGCATGTTGGGGAAGGAGGAATTAATCTAATTTAAATATACTCAACAGACTCAGAGGAGCTTCTTACTAAAGGTGTTTTGTTCTGGTAGTACTCACACAATAACAATCACTGCTGCCAACCCTTACGAAAACCCACATTGGATGAAACATGATGGTTAACTTCTTTTGAACTTGCATTTCTTATTAATAACAATAATCTCATCTTAGCCTTAAGCATTAGGATATCTCTTAATATATCTCTTCCAATATATTTCTGACAGTGTATGGAATGGTAGAAGCAAAGATAGGTAACAGCAAGAAAAGAAAGTATTTTCATTACATTCTCTCCAATATATTAAACCAGCAAAGCAGAGCTACTGCATAGAAAGTAGTAAATTATACAGGGGAAAAAAGTGAATATAAATCTACACTCTATAATGCCACAGTGCTGTTCCTTGTTGCGTTTTCAGCAAGTACTACTTAGATCCTCCTGCTAGGGACCAACTCTGCCCTTACTAATTTTTAATTTAAATAAGTACTGATTTCTAAACCACACCATTGAGGCAAACAGTCCTTACTGTTTGCCTCAAAGGAGAGGATAAAACATGAAGGGATATTGGAACAGTAATTCCTACATTGTTTTAACATTTAAGGAGAGGGAGTTACTCTCTCATGAGTATCACTTAAATGAACAGCTTTACATGAAGTATATTCAGAGTACAAGGCTTTCAGTTAACATAAAATACATCTTCCCAAGTGCTAACAAGACATATTGACAGAAGAAAGTAGTGCTGGAAACTGTGGTACAACCCAAATTTCATTTCACTTGTGACTAACTGATGGATGGTCATGTCTTCCCAACGCTTAACTGGGTTTCCAAGGTGTACCTTTTAACATGATCAGCTGTTTGTCTTCTAGTTGTACTTGACAAATAAAATTAAGTAGCTTGGATTTATGTTAGCTTCTTCGTAGAATTTTCATTTATAAACACAGAATTCAAATTTCTTATTTAATATTTCCCATTGGAAAAAGAGAATGAGAAATGAGATTTTGTCATATTTGTCATATAATTCCATTTGATGTCATCCCTCTTTCAGTGATTTCTACCTGAATAATTTCATAGTTCATTATCATATTACAGCTACTGAACCCCAAATAGCTAGTGATGATCATATTTCAGAACCTGTTAGCATCCACTTGCTCTTCCTACTTTCTATCTCAGTCACTTCCAGCTGCTCAGTGGGGAAAAAAAGGTATTAATAATATTAAAATAGCAGGATAGAAAACTTGCAGTATATTATCCAATGTCCCAATTGATCAGATGGATGTTTCCAACCATCCTAAATAGGCTTCTGTGCATTTTTTAGTAATACTTTATGTTAGACTTTGTGTGAATTATTTAAAAGCTACCATATAGGTTAAGTTGTTTGGGCTTTTTCCTTTTTATCTTTTAAAATATTTAAAGGAATGTATTTTCCTGTCAGGGTATTAGCTCTGTATTTGGATCTAAAATCATCAGTACTTCTTTTATCTCAGATGTTACCAAATCTACCTATTAAATAAAACCAGTATTTATCCAAAGCCAAGAGTATATGCACAGTTAATTAAGCATGAAAACACATATGGGTTCCTCAACCAGGCAACCATGCTGGATTTTCTGCCCCCATCTCATTTTTGACCCTCTTCTTCCTGAGAGTATCTTCCATACAAGTCACTGCAATAAGCTGAAATACTTCTCCTCGCCTACTAGTGGAGAGTGGAAAGCAGAAAACTAGTCCCAGAGGACTAAAGGCCCCACAAGGACATCTGCAATTTCATTGTAATTGCTGTTGATTCTCCATGATAAACCCAGGCAAACTCAGAATTCCTTCCAAGGTCAGTGAGGCCAGCCTGCATTATTATTAAAGATTAAAGATTAATGCCTATTTACACACAGTCATATCTATGAATTTATTCCCTCAGATCAGGAAAGCTAATGACTCTGTAGCTGATAACAAAAGAAAAAAAAAAACAAATCAAACTGTCTGCAATTTCTCTGCTATCAAAACCAACATGATGCCCAGTCTTCATCTTAACAGCAAAAATGAAGCTGCGTGTCAAAGCCTGGTGAATTTTCCATTTCCATTCAGACAAATATTCTTTGATACCTAAACTTACCCTTTTCACAGCTTATTTTATACTCGGTATTTAATGCAAAATTGACTTGGATATGTTTTCCTACTGCAGCCCTAGAATGATTTTTTTTTTTTTAAATTGTTAAAATTATTTCAGAGAATCACAGAACACCTGGAGTTGTACGGGGCCTGTAAGGATCAGAGCCCAACTCCCTGCTCCTCCCAGAACTACCTAGCACTAAATTGTGTGACTAAGAGCATTGTCCAGGTGCTCCTCAAACTCTGACAGGCTTGGTGCTGTGACCGCTTCCCTGGGGAGCCTATTCCAGGGACCAACTGTATCTACTTGAGCTGAGAAGAAAATGCACTGAGGCTGCATAGAGACCTTGTAGCAGCTTTCCTGTATCTGAAAGGGGCCTACAAGGATGCTGGGGAAGGACTCTTCATTAGGTACTGCAGTGATAGGAGAAGGGTTAATGGGTTCAAACTTACACAGGGTAAGTTTAGATTGGATATAAGAGGAATTTCTTTACTGTAAGGGTGGTGAGACTCTGGAATGGGTTGCCGAAGGAAGTTGTGAATGCTCCATCCCTGGCGGTATCCAAGGCCAGGATGGACAGCGCCTTGGGTGACATGGTTTAGTGGGAGGTGTCCCTGCCCATGGTAGGGTGGTTGGAACTAGATGATCTTAAGGTCCTTTCCAACCTTAACTATTCTATGATTCTATAAATCTATATTTACCTTACAGAAAACGACTTTGCAAAAATGCAGCCTGTAATTCTACATGTCTTAATCTGTAGTATGTAGAAAAATGTGACTATCAGGTTGTCTCTGCTACATCCTATAAATTGCCATTACCTGCAACCTTGCTGAATGTTAGTTTCTTGGTGATTTATGTTGCCATCAATGCTGAAAAGCAGCTGCTCCAGAATGTGTGAAGGAAGGGGACATCAGGTCCATAGGGATACCATCAGGTATCAGAGACCTTGTTCTAAGCAAAGAAACTACTGTAACCAAAGACTTTGGCGGGGTGGGGGGGGAGACTGGATGAAAGCCACAAGAAAATATTGCAGTTTATTACTAAAAAAAAAACCCTCCACTTTTAAAGCTACATAGATTGGAGGTTTATTATGTACCAATTTAAATACACACTAATTTATGCTTGACTGATTAGGTGTATCCTAACCCATCATGGTATTTTAATATCTGAGAAGATTTTGTTACTCACATTTTTAAAATGTAGTTTGGAATAGTAAAGGCTAGGTATAATTGGAACACTCTTACAATTTCTACAACACAAACATTTCCTAATGAGTTAAAATTCACTGAAGCAAATACATTTATGCAAGGGTTTAGCTTAAGCATAGATGGGATTAATTATTTGGATAAAAGTTAAGAAACTTTTAGAAAGATCATTATTCTTTCTGTAAAATTAAATATCAGCCTGTTCTCTTAATAAATGCAAGTCTTCATGAAAAGCCAATGAGAAACTCTGGGATGAGAATTTAGATTAGGTTAAATTAGGAAAGCTGTTTGCATTCCTAAGAGCCACCAGCACCATCAAGCTCATTACTTAATGAGGGCAATCTCGCCAGTAAAACCAACTGGCAGTTCAGAAGAAACAGCTTTTAAGTCAAGAATGCTCTCTGGTGACACACTACTGTTAATGATTTTTATGTCAATAGCTACATGTAAAAGCCAGAGATTTTACCTGCAAGGTCAGACTATCAGATATAGAGAGTGCTCCCCAGAATACAAAGGAAAAGATTACTTCATTTTAGCATTCGTAGAGTGCGATTACCTATTCTGTACCTTGCAAAAATTAAAGTGAACTATAAAAGAAAAGTCTTAAAAGCATTTTCCGTGAGTTTGATGATGCTATTTATGCTTCTTCTTAAGAGCCCATAAAACAACTTGTGAAACTATGGTCTTCCGTACTGAACAACTTGGTGATGATGCTGATGCATCAGCTTACTAATTAGCACATACTCTGCAACTGCAGTTATGCTTTGCTTCTTTTTAAATGTCTTTGTACAATGGAAATATCCCTACAGCTAGCTCTGTGATGTTCTCGATATACAGTTAAAACCCTTCTCATATTTATCATACTTATTAACAATGCCAAAGACAATTTGTCACAACAGTCTTTCCAAAGGGTATTACTGTTAGTTCATATTACTCAAACCTAGCTCTGTTTTAAAAGTTTTGCTTGATTGGCACTAAATTTGGGAGGTTAATACCTACTGAGGAAAAATTTCATACTGTTTTAAAGGCCTGACATGGTAATAAGACATGGTAATAAAAGCACCACTAAACAACAAGGTATGTTGGTATTTTCCTGTTGAATTTCAAACAACTTAAGTTTCCTTCCCCAGAGTAGAAAAGTAGCTTTTATTGTCCTTCAGGAATTTCATTGAAAAGTTCTCCCTTTTTTTGCCCAGCTCTGAATATGCTACTAAGATGCCTACTCTTCTACATGCACTATAGAGCCATCATCCCATTGTTCTCCCAGCTACTCTTCAATTTGCAGATATACTTCACAGTCACAATATTTGCCTATGAACTTCCTTATCCTCTCACCTGAACTTGTGTCCTCCACCCGAATCTTGTCGCTTCACACATACTGCTCTCCACAACAGTCTCTGATGCACAAGCCATCGTTCAGGCTTTCTCATGGTTCTTTTTTTTGATTCTCTCGTCAGGTTTCCACTGTCCTTTGGAATGATGTCTGTTCTCCCCTGAAGGGATCTGGACCTTGCTTTAGTACCTGTACTTGCTTTGTACATCATTCTAAAACATAGTGGCTATAATATTTCTAGAAAAGGTTAGAGGAGATTTCCAGCAGCACAAAAACAACACAGGAAGATGATATATACTTTCCTCCCAGGACAAAAGGACTTTCTGACTACTCCAGATTAAAGAAATCATTTTAGATCAGAAAAAAGCCCAGACTCAGCATGTAACTTAAGGGAGAGACACACACTGGCTTCTCTTTCCCTTCAGACTTGTCTTCTGCAACTGTTGTATCCCCTAAAGGAAGCACCTGAAAAAAACAGGTCTGGCTTTTTCCGCCCTTGTGCAGATTTCTGCCATCCACACTTCCTCCTTCTATGAACAAAATGCCTTAATTTCTACTGTATGTGTGGACAAGGAGAGGCACCAGGGCACCTTATTTTCACACATGGACAGAACTTTCAGGGTACCATTCTGAAAACTCAGTGCGGCTTGTTAAAATACCCTTCCAAATCCCACAAGGCATCCTGAGCATGACTCAGTACTGAATTAAAAGCAGTGTTAAGAGCCTTTTATAGGACCAGCTATTGATTGTGCTTACTTGCAAAAAGTTTACTTTGCATTTGTTACTTCTACTGATTAAGAAAATGGGAAATAATTAATATTTTATTATCTGCATAAATTTTTGCATAGCCATCACTCTTGGTAGCAAACAAAACCTGTAACTATAGCTTTCAAGAAGGTACTGGCCAACTAAAAAAGATTGACAACCTGAGAACAAGTGACAGCAGAATGAAGTTATCTTCCACACAAGACACCTGGCTTTTAAAGCTGTGCCACAAATACACATCAATTTGGCAGGTGGGCAGAAGCAGCAGCTGATGCAGATAGATAACCTATTGACTCTTCCAAAGCATCTCAAAGGTCATCCAAATACCCACCGTGACTTTGAGGTGTTTTGATAGCTAGGTAATCCTCCTACACGGAGCAACAGCAGTAACCACAGCATCATCAAGTCTTGATGTAAGCTTTTAACAAGCAGCCTTGTTTTCAGAGAACACTAAATGACACGAGTACAACTTGTGTGGGTCATATTTGCTGGGTTGGGTGCAGTTTTGATGCTTTCAACCCCTAATCCATCTGTAATAATAAGTACAAGTTTAATGCTATACCAAGACATTCCACTTCCACACACAAAGCTCAATTCACTCACTAACTGTGGCATTATAAAATCCTCACAGTTCAGTGACTTGATTAGGAATGCATTTTGGCAAATGCTCTAAGGAATAGCAGATTCCAGTGTTCTCTTATAGTCTGAAGTATCAGGACAGACGTTCTTAGTTTCCCTTCATCAAACATACATGCTAGCCACCTCTATGCAGGCTCAGCTGTACTTGTACTCCTAATGACACCCACTGGGAGCTGGAAACACACAGCCTCATCCAGTATTCCCTAAAGCAAAACAAAGACATTGATTTTCCAGTTCAAGCAATAGCAGCAGGTTACCTCAGTTTACTGCCCAGTTTCATCTTCAGCGAAACATTTGCACCTTTACAGCTATTAAACTCATCACTCCATGACATTAAATATTGCTTTATTTTTCCTTTTCAATAGAAAGCTCTGTATTTTTCTAATACATAGGTTGTTGTTCTTTAGTGGTAAAATATCATCTATCAGGTGCTCAGGTAACAAAAAGAGCTCTTCTGTTCAAGATCTATTTTCTAAAACTACAGGTATGTCTGGCATGTGATTCACATATTGTCTGAGATCAAAACACAGAAATATCTTCAGCCTCAAGTGGTAGACAAAGCCTTCCAAAAATGAAGGCTGCAATTGCTGCTTAAGTGACTAATCATTGGCATTAAGGCAGTAAATTTAAACCCTTTAAATAAATAGTCTCTAATATAGTCTACAAGAAGGATTTTTTTGTTTGTTTTTTCTTGCTCCTTGTATTTTACATTGAAAAACTAACCTGGGACCAGAAATAGAGAAGAAATGCTGAAAGAGTAAATGAGATACAGTAACTGACAGAGCTCAAGCATAATGCAGCTGTACCTGCCGAACAGCTCTTCCCAACCTGTTGGACTCTGCAAGTCTGTCAAATCAAAATTTAGCATCTTTAAAAAAGAAAAAAAAATCCAGCAGTATCCTCCATAACCTGGAAATCAGATTTTTTAGCTGAGACAAGATGTGTATTTATGCATTTTTTGTAAATGTGAGGTTTGTTTAAAGCATTGTCATCTGCAGTTCCAGAAGATCAAATGGAATCGCAAAAAAACCCCAAGAAAGATTACCATCAGCCCGGAGAGTTTACAAATTGGAAAGCAAGATGTGAGTAGAGAAGGTTATAAATTATACAGTGGTTTTTTGATTTCACACAGTGAAGAATAACCTCAATTAGATTCCTTGCCTGCAAGGAACAGAAACTCTGGCTGTGCTTTTTGACAGCCACAGATGGCAATGGACAGCCTCATCTCAGCAAGCATCTCTGCAAATAGATTCTTCTGATATCGACCATGACCTAGCAATGGCATCTGCCAGCTCCCTCCTGTCCCAGATTCTCCCACCTTGACCAGCAAATGCTGGTCCTAGACCACTGAAAATCTGTATTCAATCAGCCTTATGGAGGCAGCACATAAGTGTCTGATGGACCAAAGTGGGATTCCAAGCCTACTCACAGCACATTGTGTATTCCCCACCCTCACTCCCAGTTATTAACAACAATTTTTAAAAGTTTTCAGAATCTAAAACATAAACTTTGAGAACAAAATAATTTCCCATGCCCAGGAATACGCACAGAATTTTCTGCTGTGCTCTTTTCAGACTGTGTAAGTAGTGCTTCGAGCACACTTCAAACAAGGCAGTTTTGCTTAATAAAGACCACATAATACAGCTAACCTTGTATTCTACTCCAGCCGTGCTTTGCTCATGCCTCTCTGGACCAGGAAAGACACCTGCAAATCATGATAGATTTACGATACATTCCTTCTCAAACCACTGAGTTATGAAAATAGGTCAACACTGCGCAGTAATGGACATAGAACTAAGCTTGCAGAAATGCCTCTTAAGGCTGAACAGCTCAGAAGGGGCTTCCATTCTCTCTCCCGTCTGTCTTTTGCTTTTTGTCTTTTCGGATTTTAGCAACAATTCACAACCCCAGACAGGTTGACAGCTTATTGAAAATGGTTCTTCTTCAGAAAACTGCTCATCACTTACTGTGTACCATCTTTAGTACACTGGTACTAACATTTAACACTCAATAAACTTGCACCCTTTCTGTGGAGCTCTGCCTTACAGTTCAACTCAGACTTTTCCTTTTCCTTTGATACTTGAGGTTTTCCAGGGACTAAGAGCTGGTTCCATATCTGGCACTTAATTATCAGGCAAGCCACTTGCATACACTCCTTCCCACTGCCAAGATGAATCAGGAAGAGTGGAAAAAAAAGAATACGAAATTGCCCTAAGCCTCTTTCACAGAATTTTACAGCTGTTTTCCTCTCAACATACAAAATCAAACTGCGTGCCACTCCATGCAGTTGCAGTTTGGAACTTCCCCAAGTACAGACATTGCGAACTGAGTGAAGACCACTGCAGCTCTCCCACCTAGATCATCTGGTACAAATTCATCATGAGAACCACTGGGGAAATGTCAGGGGGAAACTGCTGGCTGATGGCTGTATCTCTCAAAATGGCGTGACATTAACGACTTCTAAGATAAGAATTCCTGCTCAGCTGCAGCCCTGTGAGGTGGGGAAGGCAGAGCACCAATGCCTAGTGACAGGACTCAGCAGGACTCCCTCAAGAGCAGCACTACTGAGGGGTTTGTAGCAGAACTAGGTACTAAATACTTTGAATTCACTGAGATATGACTAAAAGGAGAATTTAGTTTACTTAAACTGGGAGCAAACAAATAATTCCAGGAGATGTTTTATTCAACACCTAGTTAAGCTGTTGATAACTGTTGACAGAATTAAGCCACAGAGGCAATTCCCTTCAAACGTTTCTTCGTTTTCTTCTAGACATCAAAAATTAGTTGCATCCAGCTATTTTGATATACAGAGATTTTTAGAGAAGATAAAGAGCATAGGTGTCTGAAACAGAGTGTTCTCAAGCCATCCCATCTCAACGTATATCCTTTGTAAAGGCAAGTATACAAAACATCAGCAGACAGAGTGGTGGTGGAAACTGCCCGCTGTACCTCACAGAGTACAAAGCAAGAGGATTCTCAAGAGTTTACGAAGGCCCATGATGGAACATGAGCCCACCGAAGGCTAGGCAAGCAACGCAGCTCAGGCATTACATCCTACACAGGTTTAGGATTTTGAATAGGGGTGGCAAACCATGGAGTCAGAGGTTAACAGCGTCAAGCCTGGGATCTCCAGGCCCAGAACAGTGACCAAAAGAAAGCACCAACAAGAAAAAGAACTGTACCTTAAAAAAAACCAACAAACCAATATTAAAAGAAGGCCAAATGTATATCAGAGGAGGACAAGGAGTCAGCTTCTTCAGACATGTGATGGTGAGTGATTAGGAGTAACACCAGTGTGCGGACAGCCTGAAGAGTCAAACAGGCTGTATCACACCACATCACTGTGCCCAATCATCAATGAATGATACAAGAGAAAGGATGCTAACTCTTAAGTTACTTTGATTAAACAATATGGAAAGTTCTTTTTGATAAAGACTTTAATAGATGTTCTGCTGCTGATTCTGAATCAATAGTTTGTTTTAAAGAAGCTTCAACCTTTCATCTTCTCTGTCAGTTACGAACTGGAAAACCACACCACCAGATTCTCAGCTATTGGAAGCTGGCACTGCTCCAGCACCAGAAACAGCCTAATTCCCACCAGGACTACAGATGACGTGACCTCTTCACTTCAAGAACGACATTGAATGAAAAGTGAAATGTGATAGCCGATGGTTTCCTTGGGGTTAGCTTCCATTACAAGTCAGAAATGAAGCATATGCAGTGCTTCACATGCATGCAATGAATGTATGATACATAGGAAAACCAATTCTTTTTTTTTTGCAAGCTTTCTATTCCTTAGTAATGTTTCTTTTAGCCACAAATACTTAAATTCATGACAACTAGCGTTCCTTAAGAAAAGAAAATTTCTAGCACTTTGACTGCAGAGTAAATCTGCAAGCCCTAAAATGTGTAACAGAGAGCTCTCAAATTGAAATTTATCATGGAAAAAATCAATATGTTAGAATTATACCTTTTTGAGTCAACCTTGTGATTCAGGCATCAGACTTAAAAATGCTTAGATTTGATAATGCTATACTGATTAATCGCATGTTTAATTTTGCCGTACAACATATTTACACTTTAACACTAAATTTGACTCTAGGTTGCAAAGAAATTTTTAACTATACTCTGTCCAAGAGCCATGTTTAGTTTTTAATACAGGTTATTATTAACATGATATTACTGGCATGTGAGGCAATCACTTTCTTTCTCTGAGACACTCTGTAATTCATTTTCTGAAACAAGAGCATGAACGTAACAGACAAGTTTTGCATATTGGTATGTTGTCATTTTGACTATTTATTAATTTGCCCACTCCATATTTCCTTCATCCACAAATTTAGCATATCTCCATCATTCTTCCCTGCTCCCTCCACAGCTGTCTCTGCTCTTACCCTGTCTCTCTTTAGCCATACCTCTCACCTCAGGAAAAATACTGAGGGCATCCTGTACCAAGATCAAGACTATTGCAGTGTCTTTTGTTCTCTCTGCCAGTCCCCATCTCGTTTTTGTCAATATCTATCTGTACAGTTCACAAAACATTTGATTTTCTGCCTGGTTCTTTGTTATTTATGGTGCAGTAGGACAAGCAGTTCTTCACACGTAGCTAAAGCCATTTCAAAACATCCCCCAGGAGAGGGCTCGTAACCTAACCCTAGTCCATGTAGCAATCATTGTAAGAATGTGTTTGAGAGGCCTGATTACTTACTCACATGACAAGCCTTCCACCTGCCTCAGCATCCAGAGCAAGCACTCAGTACTGTTTACATTTAAAATTTTATGTGCTTCATCAGGCTCACTGGCTGTTTCACCGTCTTTGTGTTGCTGATTCAAATGCAATTTTTCATTTCATTCTATTCAATTTCACAACCACCTTACAAACACAATTGCATTATTATCCCATTAAGCAACACTTACAACACGGAGATTCTGTCTAATATATAAGGAATATGATTATGATGCAACTTACACAACTATGCAAAAGAAAAAATACTACTGTGAGCAAACAAATTGTCTTGCCACAAGCACCAGCAAATTCATTAAATAAACCCTTCTCAAATTTTCAGCCAGAAAAAGTACTTTATAATAAAAACTATCTGAAAGTTGTGGGGACTGCTCTATTTGCAGTAAATGTCTTGTACTAACAATTATATTGTCCTACGCTATTTGTAACAATCATCTGCAGCACACAACACAGTATAACGCATGCAGTCACCTGCCTCTGAACCCCTACTTTCCAAAAGTATAGACAGCAAAATTAAAGGTTAACAAAGTGTCAGTTCCAATAACTAAATATTTGATAATTAACGTAACTTGTTCTCGATTAAAACAGAAGGATAGACTGTCTTTAAAAAGATAACACTTCATTAGTGGCTCACACAACACCCTGGCAAGTAAAACAAAGATATCTTATCTGATCTTAGCTTTGTGTCTGACTCTCCACAGCTTTCTGCTTTAAACAGTTATCTGCACTTGTGTAATGGATTAGATACACTGTCACCAGTTACCATGACTGAAGAATGAATACTAGTCTGCTGCCCTTCATGCCCACTTCACAAATTCAAATAGCTGCAACAGAATACCAGCCCATTTCATAGCATTCCAATCCAGACAATGTGAGCAAGGAAGCACCTGGCCCAAGATGTAGAATGCGACCTAAGCATTTAATAATGCATTTTTGATAGCTGCACTGGAAGTATTCCAGTAGGGACACCAAATCTGTAGACAACAGATTTCACCCTGCACTTTTTGTTACTCATATTCATGTGCATACTCAATGCCTTAAGATTTTTTTCTAGGTTTCTATGCAATATGCTTTTTATTCTGAAATAGATGTAATGGAAAAACAAAGTGGTCACTGCACGATTCATTCAGAATCATATACCACTACACGACTTCAAACACAAAGCACAAAACATAATACAACGCCAGCACTTTGTTTATTTTCAAAGACAGAACTGACCCTAAAACATAAGAGAAGATACTAAACTAGTATGATGGCATACTCTTCATGAAGTGTTATTTTTAATCACCTTTAATTTCATGTTATAAAAGAAACAATATGCAGATATATCTTTCAGCAAGACCAAGTAATTTTTGATTAAAAAAAATCTTACACAGGTTGGTATGTTTTCAGTACATATAACAAAGGCACTGTGCTAGGTTTTTACTTTGAAGCATGCTTATGATGGAGATGAAGCATTCAAACAGATGCTTATTGTCACATACTCCTCATGGATAATTACGCTACTTATTTTACTGATTCATCTTGCTACCATTCAAGTAGAATTCTCACTGCCAAAATCCAACATTTTATCAAAAGATACTGGGCATATTCAAGCAATCAAAAGGTTTCCCTATAAAAGTCTAGCACTGGAGTTTCAGCCATACAAGCAGTTCAGACTTCAGTTTTAACTCAATTTTGATGCTCTCTAAAGGATTGTACTTAAGTTCTGAATTTCATATTGCACACCCAGTCTTCCAAGGCAGAATCCATATGGAAATACAGAAATCCTCTACTTTCTAATTTTATAAACTGTTACAGACTATACAGTTTGGATTGATTTTTCTGACTTGATTATCTTTCCCCAAGGACTACATAAATGAAACAAACCTTCAGGCTACATATATGTTGCTATTGCTTTCTACATGCCAAGTCTTTGCTTAATTTGATTCCATCCAAAATGTGAACACAAAACACAAAGACTGCTTCTTCCACCACAACAACCAAAGTAACTCATTAATATTCCTAAAGTGAAAGCCACAGCTGTGGAGTTTCATTTTTTCATTAAATATTTAAAGCAATCTAACAAATATATAAGCTAGTGTTCTACCTGTTACTATAGCTTTTCTGAGTATTTCCAATAAAATATTTAAGACAATAATGAGTCACCAGAAAGAACTCAAACTTTTGCTGAAATACATTCAGTCATGATAATCCATCAATAATTATTTCTAAGCTCTAGAAGCTAAATTTTCATCAACAGCAAAAAGATGTTTAAATCCTAAACTGAAAGAATTAAGAAAGAGAGATCGGAAATCAAAACCACATCCCATATGACCACCATGACTAGTGGTTGGTTCCCACATGAAGAACCAACCTATTCTTAAGCCACTTTTTAAAGATAAATGGCAAAAATGGAAAGTCATTGAATGAAAATTTCTGCACTCCCTGAAAGCTTCTGATAATGATAAAACTGACTTCTGCATAGCTCTGAAAAATATTGAGAAGGAGGTGTGTTAGCAGATGCCTCTATATCCATTTTAAAATAATGTTGAACTCTAAATTGCAGCTAGAGTACATCATGAAGAGATAAAGAAGAGATAAAACTCTCTGAATAAAAACCAAAATTAATATAAAGAAATTGAGTTATAATTGCTTGCAGAGGTAACTATCTCACTTTATGAGATGATAGTTATGAAAGGCAAATCACAGCAGTTTCACTAAACTCTTATTCAGAGCCTGCTTTTCTTCTAATCTTAAAATGTCCAAGAACCCAAAGCAGAATCTGTGTAAATTTTATAACAACACAAAATGTAATCCCAGCAGACCAGATCTGATAATGTCTTAATTTTGAAATGATTACGTACTTTTCAAAAGCACTCAAAATGCTGCTACAGGGTATGCACGAGTAGCATAAATCAATTTAGGAAGTGTGTTAAACAGCAGCATCTTTCCTCTTCCCCAGGAGAAGCAGCACTGATCTCTAACGTTTGTTATTTTAAAGATCCAATTTACCTGCTTTATGGATTTTCAAGGTAATGAAGCTTAAAGAAAATTATCCTTTTTATTAACCAAACATTTCTGCTTTTCATAAATGCAACCAACTGCTGAAGAAATAAATAGAACAAGATATGCAAAATGGATATGACTCATAAGACTTGGATGTCATGTATTTCTCAGTTACTGAGAGAGCACTAATGCCACAACCTCTGGCTCAAATTAAATCATAAACTCTCACATGTAAGAGCAGTACTGGAAAAGCAAATTGCAAATTTTCAGCTTACTCTGTGTACACAATACAGAATGTATTAATTATACAATTTGAAATTCATCCTCCTCTTTGAAAGGTATACAAACATTTATCTGGGCATACTACTACAAATTTATTCTTTCTCTGTAATACATTTCTAAAGACAATGTATTTCCATGGATGACTCCGTTAAAAATTTATATTGGATATGTACTGTTTCAGTCCTTTGTCTTACTAAAAGGTTGCATATGTCAGAAAGTTCCTGATCTGAACCTCACTGCAGTGAATCAAAGAGAATGACTGGAAGCAAACACCTCAAACAGTAAGAGAAAAATTCTTAGGAGGTGTTGAGTACTGAGAGCAATGCAAGACATGAATGATTAAGCTTTCTCAAAATAAAAACCCACCAGGTGAGGCAACCACTGAAGTTACATAGCATCTTTGGATGCTCTGAATTACCAGCTCGCATCTTGCTGACACTTCAAGGCAGAATGAATTGAACTTATAATCACGGTCATGCCTTATAAAACTAGGCTACTCAGGCAAATTGTGAGTTGCATTTTGCAGGCAAACTGAGAATCAGCACCCTGAAATAGAAGACTCCATCAACATTGGCTTTATTTCACTCTTGAGAAATGCATTACCATTCAGGCAGCCCTAATGCTGTCTTTACTGACTGACTTAAAACAACAGCTCTTCTTCCGCTTTATGAATGTACATACTCTTTTTCTTCCAGCAGCTTCACAGGTGTATGATCAAAGAAATTAATCTAGACTATGTCGCCATTATTCAGAGCCACAATGAGTGCAGTCATCTTAATGGTAGGGCAGTATTTCAATCCTGCAGCCATAACCATGATCACAAGAGATTCCCTCTCACCTGACACACTATTTTACCAAAGTAAAATTCAATTGCACAGGGTTATATCCCAACCCCACAGTCTGCAGCCTAATAGAATGTCTCCAGACAGAACCAAAATTAATCTTCTAGAGAACAGCAACTGAGAAAGAATTAATGGAATTTCACTCTCATTGCAGAAACTTACACACTGTGCCATACCACAAGAGCTAGGTGGACCTTAAATCCTAGCTAGCAAGACGGAAGAAAAGGAAGAGACTTGTGCTGAATGTTCAAGTGAATCAAGTGTCTTGCAAACAGGTCTGACTGTTTTGCCTCAAAGCGATCTGTAACCTCAGGAAATCAGAATAGAGAGTAATTTTAAAAATCTTTCAGACAAAATAAAAGATGTCATTTTCTTTCACTCAGCATGAACAGTGCAGACACATTCATACAAATTAAGCTGAAAGTATCTATAGAACACCAAGAGGGGAACAGATTTTTCAAACCCCTGCTTCTGTGATAAAGCAGCTATTTCTGAAGCGAGAGGCATTTTCTGAAGTTACTTTATTTTCTACAGCTTTTATTTCCCTGCAAAACCCTGTATTTCTTCCGTTAGTGCTTTTTCATTTCTCATATTGCATCTTTTTTTCTCTCTTTTTTCTCCTAAAATGTCAGGGCCAGACCTATTAAAACAAAAAGGGAACGCCTTCTCTTACATTTCAAAAAGAGACAATGTGGGAATAAACCCCTAATATCATAAACTCGTCTTCTAGATTTTGACAATTTTCCAGATAAAATGCTAAAAAGTAAGAGAAAAGTATCTGTGAGCAGAAGGAAAATGCTGGTACTAAAATAAAATCAAAACATGGTTACTTCATTTTCTTTTCCCATAACCTCAGCAGATAATTGACAATACCAACTGAAAAGCCTGAAATTGTACGTTTTATTTAGTGCTGCAGTAATCCAATGGAAGGAGTCTGCCTAATTTTAAGTAAAATATATGTAGTCTTGCCTTGTTTTCATTTTTTGCAAGGAATAGGGAATATCTATGTGAGTAGCCTGAGGTCTCTGTAAAGCTCTTTTTGTGACTGCCTACTCACCTGGAATGGACACGGGTAATGAGACATTAGTGGTGTTAAGATAACAGATCAGAAACTGCCATTTAGTTTCCTGAGTACTGAGACAAGACAAAAGGATGGAATTTAGGACTTAATTTTAGGGCCAATGCTCTTTAATGTTTTTATAAATGATCTGGACGCAGGAATAGAATGTGCATAAGGTAAGTTTGTCAATAATACTAAACTAGAAGGAGCTGTTACTAGGAGCAGGTAACTCCCTTCAGGGTAGAGACCTTAGAGAGATCTGGACAGAATAGAAAGCTGAACAATCTCCAACTGTATGAAATTTAACAAGAGCAAGTGCCAGAGTCTGCATCTGGGATGGGGTAATCCTGGTTACAGGGGGTACAAGGAGCTGGAAAGCAGCCCCATGGAAAGAGACCTAGGAGTTTGGGTTGATGGCAAGTTGAAAATGAGCAAACACTGCGCAC
This sequence comes from Coracopsis vasa, assembly GCA_026283785.1. Classification (NCBI taxonomy): domain Eukaryota; kingdom Metazoa; phylum Chordata; class Aves; order Psittaciformes; family Psittacidae; genus Coracopsis; species Coracopsis vasa. Next base: position 21,966 of record JANHGB010077882.1, read on the forward strand.
CCTTGCAGCCAGAAGGGCCAACCGTGTCCTGGGGTACTTGAAGCACAGCACAGCTAGCCTGTTGAGGGAGGTGACTGTCAGCTCTACACCACACTGGTGCACCCACACCTTGAGTACTGTGTGCAGTTTTGGGTGCCTCAGTACTAGGACAGCAAACTGACTACAAGGAAAAGGTTCTTCACAGAGAGGGTGGTCAGTCCCTTGGAACAGGCTCCCCAGGGAAGTGGTCACAGCACCAAGCCTGTCGGAGTTCAAGGACTACCTGGACAATACTCTTAGTCATATGGTTTAGTGCTAGGTAGTTCTGGGAGGAGCAGGGTGTTTGGCTCGATGATCCTTACAAGTCCAACTCCAGATACCCTACAATTCTATCATTCTTAGAACAAAAACTTAGCACAACACTTATTCATCAAACTTAATGGTGAAATCCATACTTTTGTCTCTTTAGGTGATATTCTGTTTCCTTTTCACATGATTATATTTCTAACTCCATTTGAGAAAGGTTGTAAGGTACTATAATGGCTAGCATACATGTGAAGTAAAAATACACTCACTAGTACTTGGTGCAGTATGGCAGCCTACAGTAAAGCTTATGTATTTATATTTCAAAACTAAAACTCAGTATTTGGCAAGGATGAGAAATCTTCCAAACTTTCTTCCTTTTTTCTCTGCAATTTTGAAGAAAGTAACAGGAGGAGCTTAAGCTTCTTGGTGATGCTGATGAAACTACTACATGTGATACAAAGTGTACAATGCAAGTATAATATGGTAACACTGCACTGTGGGGTCCTTCTACAAAGAAACATGTGCCTCTGCTTTACCTATTTAATGCTACTTTAGTGCCCACTTAACTCTGTCAGTACTAGGAGAATGTAACCTATGTCACACAGCTCATTATCACAGGCTGTTTTAGATAAATAGTATATGTGAATTCACAAGCAGAACAGATATTGTCAGGTTCATCGAGTGGTAATTTTCACTGTGTGTGGTATCCATCTCAGCAATTCCCTGCAGTACTAACTGCTGAAAGCCAGAAGAATATTCCAGAGAAAACACTGCTTAATACATTTTTTTTTTCTTCCCTTCATATGCATTGGCTGCTGTCAGAGACTGGGCAACAGACTAGAAAAACCTTCCTATGATTGGCTTTATATTCACCATCTAATGCATACATTATACGATGTATTACACACTGCACAATGCAGTGCTCATTACACAATACACACATTATATAAGGCTTCAATTTCAGAAGCAGGTAACTATGCAGTGTATCTTAACCAAAATCCATGCAGCAAATTCTGACCCCATGAATTACATGTGACTATGCATTTTTAAAAATTGAAACAGTAAAAAGAAGATTGGGAATAGAAGCTTGATCTGCTTTTGCTCGGTAATCAACATGTTTTTGACACCAACAGTCAGACACGCAAAGCTACAGCTGAAGTCCCAGATCTGTATTTTCATCAGGAGAAGAGCTGGCCAGAAAGGAGAGACCCTTTGTTTCTTATGCAAAGCTGGTCATGCACAAACTAAATGCATATAACACATCAGCTGTAGGGATTTACAGAGACTTAATTCAGAAACATAACACTCTAGTCTTGCGTACTAGCCTGAAAGAGGCTAAACAAAAATGCATATGCTTTCACTTTATCTCAAATGGGAGAGCTCTTAGCCCGTTTTGTTATAGTACTGCATTATAATTTAGTTTCTGTTACCCTGCACTTTAGGGAGAAGGAAGGTATTAACTATTCATAATAGTAAGATATTAATTGATGAGAGCCTTAGAAATGATGCAAAATAAGCAGAGTGCCACATGATCTTTCCCAGTTTGCACAGGACATCCTTTGAATTTCGGCATTGTACTTTCTTAGAAAGGCTGTTCCAAAAGGTCAAGGTATGACCAGTATTAAAAAGGGTAATTAATACGAGGCTTGGTTGTGCCTTACATTCAGTATAAGATAAAATGTAAGGGCATGTCAGCAAAAGAGATCAGCTGTAATCAGCAAGCAAGGAACTAATCTGCAGGATGTGCTAGGGTGTTTCAGATCAACACAGATTACATTAATCCATGTGACCTGCTGGCAGTGACTCCTACCATGTGACACAGAAAACAGTCAGTACTGGGAGTCGCGTGGAGACATCTTCAAGTTCCTACAGATTAATGCTTTCATAGGAGGCGGGGGAAGAGGCACTCAGCACAACTCATCGCCTCCTAAGAAGTGAAACTGACAGCATAAATAAGATAGATTTCCAAGCAAAGTACATCTTACTGAATTTATATGTCAGTTGGGTATGCTTGCATTCAAACACAAGCCAACAGCAACTTGCCTTTATGCCCTTCTGTCCATGACATTCTGTGGTTCTAAAGGCAAGTTTAGTAAGAACCACTTGAGGATGCAAATGTGAAGCACCTCTTGTTTTCAGAGGGACCTCTCACCTCCTTCTTGAACAGAGGCCTACTGAAGGGCTTTTATAAATAAATTCCATTGTGGAAATGCCAAGGCCATTGCTGAATGAACAGCACGCACCTTTTAGAGGTGGTAAATCAGTAAAATTTTCCTTGTCTCCATGAACAAAGAAATACAGCCAAAAAGCTGCAAAGGGGGCAGCCACGCACACAAGTGTGCTATTTGATTTGTATAAATAGCTTTCAGTTAAGTGCCGTTAAAAGCAATCATAAAAAAAATCCAGTTTATATTCCTACAATGTGCTTCAATTCCTGGTTTAAGCTTGGTTTATACATAAAATGTTTTTCGCTCCAGGCAAACAGAGAGATTACTATTGGTTTCTTTACGGAACTCCACATGCCAAACTCTTTATAACCCAGGGACTCTATTACACGCATCCTTATGCCAGAATGCGAGATAACTGATTCAAGCTTTCACTTTTTTCTGCACTCCCCAACCTCCATCTGAAACAGATACAACTATACACTGCTTTTCCATATTTAGTTTTTTCTAGGACCTAATGTCCTTGGATGCCACGTTTCAGCTGGGATTTATTTTCAGTCCAGATGACATTTGTTCTAAGAGTCATAATATGCAAAGACAAATGGATCTAATGTTTCTTATGGTTAGCATTCATTTCTCAATAAAGCTTACAGTTAAGCAATACATTTGATACAGGACCAATGCAGGCCAATGTAGGACCGCTTCAGAAACAAAGGCATGTCATTTATCAGACACCAGGATTTCTTCACTGCATTAAGCCTTAACAGTATTTTCATGAAAATACAAATTGAGAATATAATAATAATATTAATTTCTGAGAACAGACACCTGATAAACCACTAGGGTTAAAAGGGTAGGTATTTATGCCTATTCCATTTAGGTTCAAATTTCCACACTTTCCAGCAAAGTAGCTGGAAACTTTCCTGTTAGCCTAGTTTCCCACTATTATAATTTTCCAAATGCACTCTTTATCTCTCATCATAGTTGTTTTGTTTTTTTTTCTCTGTGAAAGATGATCATGAATTTTCTTCTTCAAAATATAAAGCAACTGTAAAGTAGAAGATGTAAATTGACAGAACTGGCAACTTCAAAAGACAGATAAATCCTGTATTGCCCTGAGGAGGACTGTTTGGGGCCAAGACTTGAGAGCCTTTGAAAATATTTTGATAAACAGAGCAGGGTGAGGATATAACAGAGAAACTTCATCTCCTGGGTTTACGTGGGGCTGTCTTGCCTGCTGGCACCTCCAAGAAAGAACTTTTCACCCTTAATTTTGACCACTGCAAAGCAAAGTAGCTCAGGTGAGCACAGGGCAAACTTGCCTGACAACTTCCAAAGCAGACAAAAACATCTACTCCATTAGAAATTGCTAAAAAGAAGTTTATGCTGCCATATGGGCTGCAAGACATTTATAAGATAAACCTATAATTCAGAGAAAGGCATCCACGTCTGGAAAGTCCCAAGAATGTATTCAAAAATACATGTATTTGAATACATGTAATGTATTCAAAAATACAAAAATACTGGACTATTTAACAGCTTATTATACATAAAGGTACTGTTTCTCCAAAAGCACAGTGGGAGACAGAAGCAGTGATCTCAGAGGCTTGGATTCCTCAGGAAAAAAACTTCTCTTTGAACTGTGAGACTGCTACACTGCTACGTGTCTAGATTCGCAGCTGGCACAAAGCAAAATCACAGAATCACAGATTCAACTAGGTTGGAAAAGACCTTTTAAGATCAAGTCCAATCATAATCATTTCACCTAATCCTGTAAAACTACACAGAGAGTCGGATGAGAATCTACGCTGTCTAAATAAGCAGCAAACAACTTAGAGCATAGTATAAAGGTTTTATATCTACTTATTCAAAGTGAGCTTTTTAACTGACTCTTGCTTCATAAATTCCCAAAGTGAGTAGCGCACTCATAAACATCAGTATCTATTACCATTTTTCGTGAGAAATGTTTACGCTGTACACAAAAATCTATGTAAGAATAGCAAGATATACTGGCTGAAATTAATTAGAAACAACAGTAGCTGATTAGATTGCTACCTTTATCTATGCCACTTAAGGATTTTATATAATCCATTTTCCTACAGTCATCTGGATTCAACAAAGCCACTGTTAGAAGAGTTATTTTCACCTTCTGTAGAAAATGTTTTACTGATGAATCAGACTCATGCAGAAGAAGAATGGAATAAAGTCTTTTGCTTCCATGAAACTGTCCTGGGGCCACCTGCTCAGAACACTGATTTTGGTTTAGAAAAAGAATAGCCAATAAACTTGTATCTTCTTCAATGCAGGCCTATAGTAATTCGCCACCTCAAGGAGCACAAAGAAACCAGGGTGAACGTTTTGTGTCCAACCTGAGTAGGTCAGATAAGCAGTGGTTGTTACCCAACTAAATGGTAAAGAAAATGACGCATGAACAAGAAAATTCTAATGCAGCTATGGATCATTTCTGACAATTTCAATTAACGTTTTGTTCAGTTAAGCACTTACAAATGTTAATGAACTTTTTTTTTTTTTGGGGGGGTGGGGAAGTAATTCATTAAAAGATTTCCAGTTTACTTAAGTTGTCTGACTTCTCCATAAAAATGTATTGTATTTGTATTTCAATGTTTTCACACATTTCACTCCCAGATAACTGCACTCAAGAGCAGTATTAAATTCTGATGCTGGAAATGGAGCACAGTTCAAGAAAGTCAATACATTTCTCATTTACTTCTACGTGCATCTGCAGATTAAAGCCCTTACATCAGGTTTGGGTTTATTTACACTGATGAAACCCTAACAAACTCAAGGGAATTGCTCTGAAGTCATGGATTAACTTGATAAGGTGCAACACAAAATTCTTCTTTGTTACTAATATTTTCTGAAGGTTAAAAACAGTGAAAACTGTCTCAGAGCTGCTATGTCAGATAGTTGCTTAAAAAAAAACCCAACCAAAACCCCTCTATGTATTTTTTTGCCCAAGTTCATCTGATTTGCTGTACGAGGGAAGCTATTTATGTCATTATTGCTTTTTTCTGGACAAAATCAACTCTTAGAAAATGTTGATTAATTTGCAGCGTGATGCATAAAAACTGAGCTTGTGAAATTACCAGAAGAGGTAAATAAATGATTCATGCGGGTTGCTTTTGCATGAATAAATTATTTGCTCCTTCTCAGGGTTTCATTTGATAGAAGAATGCAAAATTAATGCTTTTCTATGCAAACAGAAAGCCTTTTCTAAAGCTCTGACCTAATTACAGGTGTTTGCTAAGAAACACACACTTGATTCTTCAGGAAAAAAAGAAATCTTGGTGCCATATTAGTGTCATGGAAGGGAAGTGTCAAACAACAAACATGCCATTTCAGGATGTTTAATAGAGAGACATCCACATTATTAATATTTCTGTTTTCCTAAACCATTTTTGCCCTTTTTGAGAGGTGATCAAACTGGTACCCAAAATACTACATCCCTAACAGCTAATGTTTTAACACAGGCTATGATTCAAATGGTATCACTGCAGATCATGCCAAGATGCGTATCCCACAAGACTTCTATTAATGCCAATAAAATAGATGGCATTTAAATTATCTTGCAGCCAAGGAAACAGGGAGCACCAGACAAGTATTATCCCTCACTCTTCTGCTTCAGATGCAGCCAATATGAGCACTTCACTCCAATCCTGCAACAGGTGATAGCAGAATTAATTCTTAGCATATTGGGCTTTCAATCACAGTGGAGCCTGATGGCTTGCAATAAGCTTTTGATATGAAGAATTGTTCAGAAAAATAATGATAAAAAAGCCAAATTATTTCTTGATAACTACCATTTGAAACAATGGAAAATATCTTCCTTTGGGGCTGTTCCTGTGATATAAGGAAACCAAGTGCCTGGAAAATACTGGGTTAAGATAGTTCTAACTTAGCTTAGGTCTAAGATAGAGAACAATGTTTGTGTTGTAAGTCTGTGGTGTGATAACAGAATTTAGTAGTCTTACTAACAACAGCGAATTATTTCTTTCCATCCTTCTAATGAGTGAATTATTTCTTACCATTCTTCTAATTATCAGTTCGTTTGGAGACAGTGACTCCCGAACATCTGATAGCTTAGGATACTCCTTGCCTGCCCATCCTGTTCTGCTTGCAATAAATTTTGTACGAAGGTCACACTGTTCTAAACCTTTGCCAGCTATCAGAAACTTGCAGATATGGCTGGTTTCAGCTAATTTGTGATCACTGGGGCATCCAACTGTGCCAAAGGTGAAAAGTACATCGTGAGGAAGACTGCTTACTTCATCTTGAAGATCCCTGCCCACGACCATCGGAGGGCAGCGCGCAAGCGCCAAAAGGGAGGAAAGTTATGATAATGAGTACCTAAACTAATTGTAATATCCCCACCGCTCTCTCGGGAACCTAATGAATATGCATGTTTGTGTGTAATAAATATCTGCTTGCTTAACCCCTCGGTGTGCAAGTTAGGAGGAGCAATCCCCCTTGCACCGGCACCATAATAAACATACCTGCTTTATAACTCTCCCTCTGAGTTGTAAAGTCTGATTCCATGTTTCACCTGGGAGAGACAAAGAGAGAAGCATATAGCCTTTTATCCCCAAGCACATGAGAAATCTGCCAGAGGAGGGTAGTGATCTAGAGCTGGTATCAGCTATTATCACAGAGCAACGGACTGTTCCAGCTGCCCACTGATGGGTTTCCCTCAAAGTCCCACAGATAAGTTCCATTTCAACAAGGTTTTGATTTTAAGTTTTCTGAATGCACAACTCAGTTTTCACTCACACACAGGCTTTTGTTACAATACACCAGCTGCCTTCTAGTACCTGCCCATGTGTAGGTATACTCCCATCCCTCAGGTTTCATCCTGTCATTCCACTGATTTAAATGTGAATTTACACAGTTGACAACAAGAGCAGAATTAATTTAGATTTTACAGCTTTTCATCTTCAACCATGAAGAAATTCCATTAACAGGATTTCATCAGAATAACTGTCCAACAATTTGGGACAAAATATTCACACATGTCAAGGATTTAGACATAAGCAGAAATCACCAAACTGAAAATTATTCATCTGTGAACGTGAAGATACAAAACATTTCAGAGTTTGAGATTACCTTTAATCTCTAGGTTAGCAAAGTGAAAGGAAACATTACACTATAGTGCTGACAAGATGATGGGTAGCAGCCAAAGTAACTAAAGAATATTTGTGGTATCAATCACAATATTTTCCACATCAGTATTTCTTCAGACATTTTAATTAAAACATACAAAGCCTTCACAAATGTACTTAGAGACTTATCTTAGATAATTCAGAATGAATGAAATAAATGTTTCCTGTTCGACCAGTACTGCACATTTTAGGTACGCTTGTGCAGTGGCTTTGGCACATTTTTAGGTATTTCCCCCACTAAGGGCACTTCCACTGCTCTCACACTAACAACTGTGTCTGTGACAGACAGACTGATTGACTGATTGGTTCAATAGCTTCAGGTGGTGTTTTGCAACAGAATCACAGAAGTTTCCATTCACCAACTTGTCTGCTCCTACCTCTGCAGCTCCTCATTCTTCAGATACAGGCTCTCCTCTTCAGTTACAGCCTTCCCTCCCTGATCTCTCTCCTATTATATTACACCACACACCACTGAATGATCCCAGCATAACAAATGATTTAACCTACTCCAGACATTAAATATGGACGAAGACGGAATAATTACTCTATCAGTCTTCCTGTCAACTGCAGATTTAAACAGCAGTAACTCAGATTCATTACCAGATGACTGAAGAGCAAGCTAGACACCCTTCCCCAGCAGTGACTCCTCGTGACAACAGCCTCTATGTATCTACACTGAAGGGTGGAATTCCATCTTAAATGTGTGATACATATTTAATTCAAGTTTATGGGAAATAATTATTTGAAAGGTCTGTCCACAAAGCAATGAGACACCTCTCAAGCTCCAGTCATCTACTGCTGGCTCCTGCACTCAGGTGCTTCCTCAGTGCAAGAGGCACCAGGCATCTCAGCCTCCAGGAGCAGGCAGTTATGACAGAGCTGACTTAGATCTAGATAAATCTGGCAGATTTAACAAGTAATGTGGGTAATTAGCACACCAGAGGTTAAACAGCCACAGTTCTCTGCTACTTCGTTCCAAGCTTGAATGCCCTTGATAGAAATCAGTGAGGTATCTACTCCAAACATTTTTGTTTCTGTACACAATGTGGCTGCCACAATTCAAAACAGACAATTTAGTGGGTGGATCTGTAATTAAATTATTATGTCTCGTATCTAATTAAAACAGATTTCAAGGCACATTTCAAGCTGTGGTTGGATGTCAGTTTTAAGTTGCCTCACATGGCTTGGCAAGCAATCATGCTGAAGGAGAGCAGAGGGAAACAGCATCCAAGACTAAGAAAAGGAGGATCTAAAAATAAAACTGTTTTGGAATGACTGCCATTCATTTTGAACCCAGCATTTCATTACTGGCGTGATACCACCCCACCCCACAGATCTCTCAAACAGGCCATGAGACTCACTGAAAGAAATGAGAACTGAAAATGCACAGACCGTGGTTGTGTCTGGGTTCTATACACAGTTTAACAAAATGCAGCTGAATAAAAGCCTTCCCACTTTCTGGGAAAAGAGTTTCAGAGTGAACATGCAATTATAGGCCAGACAAGACAGAAAGCCTGGTAAGACACACTACACAGCCTGTGATCTTGTGACAATAAAAGGCTTTACACCCTGGCTCTCAGCACTACTACACGCTGTCACCAATGAGTTCCAAGACACACAGGGTCTTGGTGTGTCAAGACAAGACAAACCATTTAAATTCTCTGCAGATAGACTTACCTCATGGAAGGTAACTGAACAGGTCTAGTTGTTTTGCACCATGCTGGCTTGCAGCTCAGAAGGGGAAAAAACCCCAACAATTGAAATTCAAAATCAGAGTTCTACACTACACTAAGATTGTGGGTCAAAGAGGAACTCATCTGAAAAGCAGTGGGGTTTTTGCAGTGCCAGGAAAGATGTATTTGAATTTTAGAAGTATTCAGAAGTCCAGTGTGAATATAATTCCTGTTTCAACAACCATTTATGACTACTTTGCCCTTACAAATCCATTACTCCAAAATATCAATTATTTTTCTACTGACTCCTGATAATTAGGCCGATGTCATGTATTTGCATGCAACACGATATGGCTGTTACCCCTCAAAGCACTGCAAACCACTCGAGGATAAACCCAGCAACATGAAAGCACTTTCCCCCATAAAACACAACGCTTTTGTCGCCTCTGGAGGAGTCCCTTAGGATATTCTGTTCATTTTGCATGCAAAAACGTGAGGTGGTTAATTCATTCATCAATCTTCATCTACCCTATTGATCCTTACCATAAATTTGCTGGCTCAAATATTTGCGTTGCATCTTGTGTACTTCTCTCTGAATTATGTATTTTACTGCCTGCTAGATCTAAAAAGTGTTCATGTTTGCAAATACTGGGACCCAGAAAAACATGTACACAGAAGTCATTCTGTAGTAATCTAAACACAGCCACATATAAATAACTGATGCAACTTAGATAAGGTACCTGGTAGTAATACGCCATAACAGTTCCAATAAAAACCAGCCACAAAGACAGCTTTGCCGCTCTGCTATTGCTCAGATTCTTGCACTTTCCTTCTTGTGCTGTCTGTCATGGCATCTTACTGCTTGAAGGAAACATTTTACTCCAAGAGGAATAAAAGTGCTGTCACCAGAAAGAGAGTATTTCAGTCGCTTCAGAATTAGTGGTTAATCCAAACTCACTTTACTATCACGTTAAGAAGAGGATACCAGCTAATGCTCCACAGCTCTGAACACAAGCATACATTACCACCTGCCTGATAGCCTCAGATGTGTAACGTACAGACACATGGATTTATATGGTTTCAGATGTGTGTAATGCCTTTCGTATTACAAGTGGTATCGAGCCAAACTTGGAAAGGATGTTATTAAACCACATTAATGCGGAGCCTGACAGGTGCTCCTCCCACAGTGGTAAGCTGCCAGAGAAGTGACATTTCTCCAGGTGAGGACCGTGTGCCCCTGAAGCGGCTGTCACACTTGCACTGGGATGGGGTTCCCGCAAGCAGGCGAACACAGGGCAGCTGGTGCTTCCCAGGAGCAGGTTCCTCCACTGTGACTCTCTGGAGCACCCCAAGGTGAGAAGGCGGCTTCCCTGTGATACTTCACGAGCAGCAGAGACAATGACTGCAGGACAAACACAGCTGGCACCCTTGAGCCTGCTGGAGCAAGCTTCTGACCACTGTGACTATGCAGCCTTTCTGAACCGTTACTCTTCATTTAAATTCAATTTTCAACAGACAACTGTAAAACTAGCAAAGGCAAAACTATTTGTTAAGCTGAACCTTGGTATATGGCTCTGAATTCAGAGAATTCAGCCCAGAAACAAGAACAGGAGTTTCATAACCACCTTTCACAAACTGTACAGAGGGGGTTGAAACAAAGTTTAAAAAGGTTGTTAAATTGCCTTTTTTTCTCTCATTTTCTGCTGTGAACCCCAGTGGGATTTCATTCCTTCGTAAAACTTAATCCTAAATAAATGGACCCATTTTCAGAAGACCTCAAGGTGCTGAACCCACTGTGGGATTGAAGTGACAAGAGAAACAAGAAGAACTAAAACCCCAGCTCTGGCCTCCTTTGGGACCTGCCTCCTGTACACCTATCCTGCTCACTAATTACTTCACCTCCCTCTGTTTTGTGTACCCTTCATTATGCACTAAACACATTTCAAAGGTAATTGCATGAAAATTGCCTGGTGCACCCAGGAACTAGTAAGTCCATGTAACTGCTATTATAAAACTCCAATCAAAGACACTGAACATTTGCCACTGCAAAGTAATTAAGCCAGTAAAACTATAGGTGACTTGAAGTGCTCTTTCACTAGTAAAGAGAATGCAATTATTTTCCTGCCACCTTTTCTTACTCTGTTCATCTGACAGGCAGGAAGAGACATACTAAACAGACCGGTTTCTCACATGGCTCCCTGACCCTCAGAGCACATTTCCATGCCCAGCTCTCCCCATGGAAGTTGTTCTTCACATGCAACTGATGGTCAACACATTGCCTCCACTATCGGGACTTAACACCTGCTTATCGAGCTTCAACATCTCCTGACAGCTAAACTGAGCAGCATTCTTAAACCTGTTGGCTTTCACTGAATACCAAATAAAATGGTTACAAAGGGAGCACACAGGGAGTGAAGCATATGGGGGGAAAACTCATAGGGCATTTTTTGCTTTATTTGGTTTTTACTAAGGCATGATGTCTTCAGTAACAAGAATAAATGGATTGCTGAAACATTGCTGCTCACAGCAGTGACACACCTGCATAATATAATTCCATGGATTCTTTCTGAAACCAGGTGTTGCTATGTAGCGTATTACTGTCTCCACTTTCTCTTTTTTAACCTAATTCTGAATATATTTTACTGACAATCATGTGTGAAAATGCAGTTTTGTCATTCCTAGACGTATCTTAGACTCTTGCCTCATCACAGCTCCTAAGCTAAGCAGTATAAATTGGCAGCCTACTTGTATTGATAACCTTCAAAAGAAAATCAAGACCCTACACAAAGTGACATGAATAATTCATCAAGCCACCCAAATGTTACTGTGTCAGGGAGACAGGCGAGTTTGAACTTAATATGAGGTGTCTCTAAATAAATAAATGAGCCATCTAAATTATTTAAGCAGCTGAGATCTCACCATTCGTTAGCCTTCCCGAGCATGATGAGCCACTGCAGCCAGCCCAACACCAAGGTGGGAAGTAACCTGCTGAAAGTCAAAGCTGGCCTGGACAGTCTCAATATCCTTCACCGGCTCCCTGGGGCAGCTGGCAACACAGACCTGCGTGGAGCTCAAACAACCTCCCTCAAATCCAAAGATGAAGCAGCCTGTTTCTGACCATCATCCCAGGTTGAACTTGAGCCTGATCACCCACAAGACAGCCTGGCTTAGAGCACCAGATGATGCCCAGTTTGAGAGATGTCAGTCTGGGGAGGTGCAGTCAGGGCCTGAGCACACAGCCAGAATGCGGCAGGGTGCCGAACCCAAACTCAATCTAAAGTATCTACTGGCGTATGAGACTGGCAGGCAACCAACTACAGAAAGCTTTGATTTAACACAGTCAAAGGAGTTTTGTTCCAAGGAAAATAATGGTTGTATAGTATTCCCATCCACCCTTAGACAACTGCAGAGCACAGCTGGACTCAGCAATACTATCCAGCAGGAAGGACTCATTCCTACCTCAGAACTGCAGCACCGCACAGCACGCAGCCCGTGTGGCCACCATGCAATGCTCAAACACTTACACAGGAAAGCAGTGAACATTTTTTAGGTTGGGCTTTTTTTCCCCCGCCTCATAAATGTCACATGTGAAGAAAAAGAAGAGTCCTGTCATACTGTGAAAGGTTTCAACTCTAATGAAAGGCTTCTGACAGGCCAGGATGAAATGACAATGTAAGGATATTAATTGAAGAGAAGCTGCCCAATGGTTTAGTTACAGATTTGCTCCAGCAAGCGAAGTAGAACTTAAAAATGGCAACACAAGTTAATGTATTTTTCATGGAAAAAAAAAAAAAGGACGGACAATTCTCCTTGATTTCCAATTGCAGTGAACTTCTAAAAGCAGCTTGCACAAAGCACCAGTAACCAGAGAACCCTATAAATGGGCTAATTTCTGCTGAACTTTAACACTAGTTGTTCACCCCTTAGTTCTGAGGTTGTATTTAAAATATTGTCATCCTTTACAATAATATTTGCAGTGCTACTGGATCTGAACCTGTCAGGCTTCAGAATTGCATGAGCCTATTAATTAGGGTAAGAAGATGCTTCCCTCTCCTTCCTCTTCTTGGCAACAACAGAAGTTAGTGACTGGTGTCACAGAATGCTACTCACCCACATCACATGTACGAACAGCATATAACAACTCAGACAAGCCATCACCTCGAGCCATCACCTCGACTAGGACTAGGCTGTAACTGGGACCAGCCACAGACACAAAGACAGTCCAGGATGAAACAACCATGTGTCACTTCTGACATTTCAAAATGTCATATGCAGCTCCCTCCAAATCAAGGGCTGAAATCACCAGTACAAAGGTTGCTGCAAGTCTTACAAGACGTATATGGCAGCGTACGACAAATACAAGTAAGCAGATCAGACAGTGAAATCCATTTGAGACTAACTGGTGAGTAATCAACCTGCCAAAGTTTATGATCCCTGAACTAACACTAATACAAAGATACAATGTCACCAATGAAGTGGTAACAGCTGATAAAAGTACCCTTCTGCGAGGGAAACACAATCCTTTTTGCTTTGGCTGGAGGCAAAAGCAGCATCACACAATTCCAGAAGCAACAATTGTACTCTCTTTTGAATGGTTCTAAACCGCTAAATTAAATAATGCCTTTGCTCTTTGAGTAACCTTTGGTAATTGCTGGGAGAAAAAAATATTTACGATGCTTTTTGACTTGAGTGCTGCACGTATCAAAATTTATATTGAGAGATTGAGCAGTAATAGGAACATCCTGCAGGAGAAAATGTGTTTATTTACAAATGCATAGAAACTGTATTTAAAGTAGCATAAGGGGAACAGAACAAGTTATAGAAAAATTATAGTGGAATATTCCCCCATAATTCCTTATTCTTAAAAACAAAACCAACAAATCCCAAACCAGAAACAACCCCCGCTCCCCAAAAAACCCAAACCAAAACCCCCTTCACCTGAAAAGTATCAGACTTAAAATCCAATGAATTAGAAATTGATTCATTCTCGTGTAAATAAGAAGCAAAGCTTAACCCAGCTCCAGGGTCAAAGTTGCAATTTCCAATATAGAAATTAAGTTCTCCCAGACCTAGATGCATTCTGATTTAGGCAATCTTCTGTTATCTTATTTTTCATTCCAGAGGCTTTGTTTCAATTAAGTGTCAGCAAGCATTAAACACAATTGTACTTTAAAAGGAATTAACTCTTGAAATACTGTAGCGGACTAAAGCTACATGTCAAGGCTCCTCTCTGTTCAAGAATGGCAGAAAAGCTGCTGTAGTCCCTGAATTCAGCAGAGCTCTGCTGACTTGGAGCAATTCAGGAACTGACTCATGGTGTCAGACTTGGCTTCTTGGAGTTATTGATTTGGGACATGAAATTTCAAAGCCATGAAGAACCATCAGAAATTATGAAGTGCGAGCCTTCTACACAGCCTTTCAAAATGCCCCCTGAGTTTCCCTGGCCCAGCACTGAGCTGAGAATCCCTCAGAACCTAATACAGAACCCAGAGGGGATCAGTTCAAGTTCTTCAGGGAGATTTGGGCATCTTTCCCAATATTATTCTGACAGTCTCAGGAATTGCCAATTTACTTCTCCCTAATGTCCCAGCTTCCCTCTCCAATTTACAACTTGTCTGAACAAAACACCAGAATTCACCGAGCTGATATGCAATTCTTTAGGATCATTACTGCATTCAACTGTTGGTATGTTCACATTGTTCTCAATGCTTTCCAACCAATTTACCCTCCTGGCTGCCCTCTGTCTTGCTGGGAGCTGCACTCATTTCTTTTAAAGCACTTAGTTATTTTGTTGCCATCTTACTTGACAGCCACTCTCCCTGTGCAAAAGCACAGCTACTGTGTTTATTATCGTTTGATTCTGTCTGGAAAAATAACTTTTCATTTTTTTAAAATAAGCCCTAAATGAGGGAATTGATCAGTAGAAAACCAGTGCTTTCAGTAGAAAACAAGTCTTCAGTACCAAAAAGAGTGATGACCATCCTCCTACACAGAAAACCAGGTCTCCCCTTCACAGCACAAGATGGGAAAAACTTGGAGAATGATTTGATTTCTCTCTTTGCCCACTGGTTATAGGAAAATAGGTTGAGTAATCAAGCTGGTCCCTAACAGTCATGTGTCTTGTCCTGGGAAGAGAACATGCCAAGGAACAAATAAATTCAAAACACTTAAAAAGAAGCTTCAATAAAAGCACAAGAAAAACACAAGCTATGGAAGGAAAGAAATCTCTTGCTGGGGAGTGAGGAAAATGCATTTTACGGTGTCCATCAGCAGCATGAATCTAGTGAAGCAAAACACTGAAGCAGAAGGTGTGCAGCTTGGTGGGAGGAAAAATAGAGCATTTATCACCATGGGTTTGCTTCTCAGCATGACCTTCTCTTAAGCGCACAGTATCAGATCCAACCCTCTCATTTTCTCTTTTCACCAGAACCATGTCTCCTCAACAAACGCCCATCTCAAGACCCAGTTTTGATCCATGGTTTTTTAACCAGAATCTGGCTATGCCTCAATCTGTGTTTCCCTCATCAGTGCCACTTACAGTGGCCTCAAAGTGCTGCAGGAGTTTAAAGGCCAAGGAACACCAACAGGTACATCAGCATCTTGACAGAGGTGAACCCTTCACCAGGGCTGCTAGTTTGCTTCAGAATCACTCATCTTTCACTTAACCTGCCATTTTACAGCAAACTTCTGCAAACTTCGTAGAATTACTTTACTTTTTGCCTTGAAAGGACAGGCACCCAGCTGGGCTTTCCTCTAACAAATTCCAGACATGGCTTCTACTCTGCGTTACAAGAGGCGCCTTTGGCTATATTATTCAAACTGTGTGAAATCAAGTTAAACAGCAAGAAGAACAGAGTTACATTTGAATCAGAGTAGGTTCAAAAATGGAAAACAAATATGCCAGGCAGCTAACAACTCCGGCTGCGCACGTCGAGGCTCTTCAGCCTGCGTGTTTATAATGAGGATTTACTGCAAAACCATCACTGCATCTTAATAGTAAAGAAATTCAAACTGAATACTGAAAGAGACAAAAGATTGCTTGAAATTCAGCTAAATGTGTGCTTCTGTTTGACATCTCAGCAAACCAAAGGGAAAAAAGGTTTTAATTTCAGTGGGTGGTACAATTTTATGACAGAGGGAAATAAATTTTCACCAAGCATGACTGGCATCTCTGGAAACTGTGTTAACTTTGTTCCCAATCATCACGTCAAAGTAGATTTGGGTGTTTCTATTAAGATGAGCACCATAATCAAAAGACTAGAAAACATCTTCCTACTACACCATTTTGAAGTCACATCTTCATTTTGCATTAGGACTTGCCTCTGATATTGAAACCTGCCAAAAGCCTGGGTCAGTTTTCATCCTTCTTTACAAAGTCTTCATCCTCTTTACAGTATTTCAGGTGCAACAGAACAACTTTTCTTCTGAAATACTATATTGTCTTACAAATATTCATTATTAAAAAACCTCTGTGCTCTCTCAAAACACAATGCAATTTCTGAACTGTGATTACTTGTAGAAAGTAATTTCCAACCCTAGCAACCTATGGAAACTCTACTTGCTATTTCCATGCTGAAATCTGAGCAGCAGGTAGTGGGAAAGATGTACAAGGTCACAAGGATGATTTGATACTAACGTCATGGTTTCACAGGTTGTCAATCTATCACAAAAAATCCCTGTGGAGATTCACAAACAGGTCCAACCAGACAAGAGTTACTCTCCTCTCACATGTACCAAGAAAATAACCCTCCTTACACCCCTCTCCCGTCATTGCCTGAAATCACCGTAACAAAGACAGTGAAAACACACTGGTTTATTCCTTCCTTTAAGCAAATACAGTTCTGTTGGGAGATGCCAGCACAGAGCAAGCCAGCAGATTCCAAAGCGAAGTGAAGATGCTCAGTGCTCAGCCCAGGGATGGCTGATGTGAGCAAAGGAGGAAGGGCAGGAGCAGGGCATCACTTTTATACTGAAAGAGAACGATGCATCTGCTAGCCACAGCACAGCAAGCTGGCCTGTATTGTGTCTCGAACTTTGGAGATGATTTGATATAAGCACACCCAGTTCACATGCTGCTCAGAAGTTTCACCTCCCAGTTCTGAGGCTTCTGTTCTTTATGATTTATCCAGCTGGCCATTGATTTATATTGATGTAACCCAACCATCCAGTTCAAAGGTTTAAGTATCAGTACCAGATTAATGGCTTCTTCAAAACATCTTCAACAATCCATCATTTAAACTACAACAACTGGGTTTTAACTGACCTTTCTGAAAATAGCTGCAGTGATTCAGCAGCAACGGTTGGAGATCATCCCACTGGCCATCCTCCTGCATGCTCCTGGCCACTTACAGTATCAAGATCACAGTAAACACATTTTTCTGCCTCAAAGCCATTTATTAGAAGAAATTATCTTCTAGGACCAATGGCATGAAGTCAGAAGACAGAAGGTGAGTAACTGCTCATTCCTTTTAGGAGGGATTGATGCTAAGTATTCACAACTAACTAGCTCATGCAATTGCTCCTTAATTCCAAATATTTAGGATGTTTAAATTAAATAGATTGAGAAAACTGTGACCTTTTGTAGCATCAACTGGATTCGCATGGATGCAGCCTCCACTAGCACGAGCCACTTACGCGAGAGACGTCTTATTCCACTGGTCAGTCAGAAGCACTGTTTGCCAGAAACAGTCTTCCCACTCTGATATTCAGGTTTATCTTGCCATTTAACTGATTGAATTATCACCTGATGGACCAACACGGCAATCTGCAGGCTCAAATCCCTCACCTGCCAATACAATTTATCACCTATATCTGAAAACCAGGTCTTTGTGCATTTTCTCTTAAATAACACATCAGTCTCAATTCTTTTGCCTACCATAAGTAAATGGCTTCAGCAATTACTGTCTGAGCAGTACAGCTGCTCAGTTCTTAGCATTTAAGAACACGTGGTGGTGCATTTTCAATGGTCTGCATGGTCCAGACTGGCTCCAGCAACATGGATGATACTAATGCTTTGTTACATGGTCATGGTGTTTACAGAGAAAGCCTCCAAAGACAAGGATAGGAAAGGTGCAGGGTACATCAACAGGGCTGTGGAGAAGTGCAACAGCTCCAGAAAAACATGCTGAGTTTATGAAGTCCCATGGTGCAGTCTCGTTTTAGTAGAATGTCCCAAACTCAAGCAATCCCAAGTGGCTGGAGGATTTACGAGCAGAACACAAGTGCGGTCAGGTAAAACAGCACTTACTGGCTGAAAAAATTTACAGGCAAGCCATTTGCTATCCAAGAGAGCAATAAAGCAGTTCCCGGAGTACAAATATTTACACGCAGAACCAAGCTCTTTGAGCTCTGAGTTACTGGCAGGTTGTGACTATGCTTTCAAAGAGCTTTCACCTTACCAGCTGCTCAGCAGCAGCAGCTGGAGCAAACTCTTCAGTTCCTATCTGGAAGAATTAAGTCAAAAACTGGTTTTAAAACTGAGACAGTGCATGCATTTCATCAGCTCTACAGCTCCGTGAAAGCAAAGAGAAAATCAAAGTAAGAGATGTGAAAAGCTCTCACATGAACATATTTGATGATGATGAACATATGATTAACGTGAAATAGAAATAAGTATTTCTCTCCAGCCAATTGCCACTCAAACCTCAGAAGTCAAACACAGAAATGGAAAATAAATATTATCTGGCATTTCCACATGCTACTAATTTAATCCATTTAATAATCACAAAGAATTTTAAACTACACTACCACTGTGCCCATATACATAGCAAGATGGTAAACAGAAGACATCTGATACACCCTGGAAGCACTGGAATGATGGCAAAAGTCGCCAAAGCTGCTCTTTACAAGCACTGAATAGTTTTGTCCTGAGCCACCTACTTTTTTAACTTAAGCAGCTAAGGACATAGTGGGGTTTCTGAAGACATCAGAAGATGTGCAACTGCAGCAGAGTACTTTGACTTACACCAAGATTTAGTCTATGAGTTAAGCTAGTTCAACAATAAAGGATGTCTAAAGAGAGTGAAAAGACCACGCTGCCTTCACCTAACTGATGCGCTCATCAACCCAATGAAGTGGGAATAAAGCCCCAAAGCTGGTCAAAATGCAGAAAATTAAAATAAATATTTGACAACATGCAATAACTGATTATTTCTGATTTGAACTGGAGCAGAGGAGGTTATCAGCCTCCTTTTTGCAGTGGCAGTACACTGAGCAAACTGGTAGTGGTCTGAATGTAAAAAAATGTAATTGCAATCAAACAGAGCAAAACCTCAATATAGTGCAAGAGAGCTTCTCCTGTTGTGCAGCATTCTGGAACACAAGAGCTGCTATCAGCACAGGC
Source organism: Coracopsis vasa (assembly GCA_026283785.1). Lineage (NCBI taxonomy): Eukaryota > Metazoa > Chordata > Aves > Psittaciformes > Psittacidae > Coracopsis > Coracopsis vasa. Next base: position 41,608 of record JANHGB010077882.1, read on the forward strand.
TGGCACTAAAATCAGCCATTTCTCTCAGCTCTTCTCTGCTTGCTGTGAAAAATAATGATCTGTTGATCTTGGTTTGTCATTCAAACTGTGTCAGCATCTGCCTCTTTACGGGATCTTCTGTGATGTTTACCAATTGTCAGAACAAAATAGAAACAAAAACACAAACCCAAAACTTATAGAAATACTTTTAAAATTACATTTGGCAAAAAGCCCTGACAATAATGGCCACTGGAATTCAAAAAACTCATCCACAACGATATTATGACCATTCATATGTCTACACAGAAAAATATCAATCTTTCTGACTCACAAACATGAGAGCTTGTCAAGTAATTCCCTGTCAGAGGACATTTTACCTTACACGATCTTGTAACTTCTCCATAAACACAGTGAACAACATAGCTAAATGGCAAAGACGAGAGCCTGAGATTTGATAGTAAAGAAAACCCCTACAGCTACATAAGATGGAATCTGAAAGCAAGGATCAAAGTTACCACTGGCAAAGGCAGTGTGGCGGGTGCGAGTGCAACAAGCTGTGGTTGATGTGTCCATGTCTGACGGGTACGTCCAAGCAGCCTTGTCAAGTCGCTGGAACTCAAAGAAAGAATCAGACACCTGCTGAAATGGAAGCTGAGCTGCACTGGGGAAGAGCAAACAGAGGTGACTGGTGGTTCCTGCGTCTGGGACAGGCAGAGGCAAAGGAAAAGGCGCTTCTGGTTTCGGCTGGGCAATACAAGACCTTTTGCTTTGTTTTACCAGAGGATTTTGCCTGAATTGGTGTGCTTGAATTAATAAAGAGTTCCCTGAAGAAAGGACATGAATGAGATTGATTTGTTTATGGGATTTCAATTCTCCTAAGTGGGAGAAATCTGTCAAGCACCTTAGCACCTATTAGAGCCGTGAAGCCGAGAGAATCCTGTTGTGTCAGTAGGAACCAAATTATCACAACCTTCTAAACCCAGCCAAACGGAAGTGTTCAAACTGCAAGATATCGGAAGTCAACAATTTCTTCAGAGTTAAAAGAAAAAATAATTTGAAATGCATCAGTACAGAATACCAAAGCATTTCATCTAACCACCAGTGACTTTATCTTCCTTTCAACAGGCCATAACTGACCTGTATCTTAATGCTTCCTGCAGTTCCCAACCACTGTGTAACAATAAGAAAAGCAAGTCATCTACAGACTGACTTGCAGCAAGAGACATTGCAGCAGTAAAACACAGATTTAAGCCAAGGACAAGGCAGCTGAGGAATACAAACACCCCTTGATGAATTTTTCCACATGTTCCTGCAATATGACAAACGCTGGGGAGCAAGTAATGATCCGTAACACTTTCCATGTGCCAGTGGTTGGATCTGGTAGAGCAGGGGTGGACCCTGTGCCTGCTGCCTGTGGGGTGGACCCGCAGCCCCACAAACCTTCCTCATTTTCAAAGATCATTACCAGGCTCCTACTGACTCCCCTCTGTAATTCAAATGCAAACCAAGAGGTTCCCAGCAGGAAACAATCACCAGGAAGTCTCTACTCCCTGGAGTGAAGCAGCTACAGAAAATGAAAAATCACCTGTGCTGAAGCTGCACAGCATCACCCTAGAGCACAGTATTCAAATGGGTATCTGTGGCATTTCATCACAGATGTCTTCAGTTCATCTGCAGAAGCCAAGTTAGTCAGTAACTATGAGGAAAATTCAAACAGGGGAAGGATTAGGTTCATTAGAAAGATACAACTTGAGATGACGTTAAAGGACCTCCTGCTAGCACTAGTCCTTTCCTGCACCAAAGCCCAGCTCTATTTCCAATTACCAAGAATGCCCCTGGAAACAGATTCTCATTTAACACTTCAGTAATGTCCTAAACTTTAGAATGAGGTATATCACCACAAACCCAGTTTGTGTGCACACTACCCAATTGTATAAAAACCCAGATACATACTGAATAGCGTCAAGGTCAGAATTTGTCACACTCACAAAAAACTCCCAACCTGTGTATATAAACAACATGTAATTTAGATGTTCAAGCACATCCCTTTCTAAATAATCTGCATAAAGAGCCAGACAGCATAAGAAAAATGCACTGCAGAGACAATCTCCTCATTAGACACTGCAACTGCAGCTGGAAACATGAGAAAGCTGCATGGCTAGCAAAGGGGCAAGACAAACCAGCCCTGCCTGCAGGCAGGGGAAACCTACAACCCTAACCCTGAAAGCATACTGACATACAAACTACTCCCAGTGCACGACATGAGATGTGCTTAAGCTTTTGCAGGATCAGGAAATAATGAGCAAAAGAATAAATAGCTGGAGACAGCAAAAGATAACAGTGAGACAGATCTACACTATAAAACAGGCAAGTTAAGGAGGCTTCAGTTATTCCCACCTGGTAATATTTTATTTGCATTAACACAGCATTTCAGTTCAACTCTTCTCTGCTGTCACATCCCAAAAGATTTACGTGAGGTCCTTCAAGCTCTCCAGTTTTGGACAGGCAGTGCATATTTCTACCCCCTGTTGCTCATCTTCTCCCCACTGTGGGAGTGGGACAGACAGCAGAAAGCCTGGCTGGAAAGCTGATGTCATTTTGGACAGAGACAAGAGAGTTTCGGGAGAAACAGATTCGGATAAACAGATACTGCTTGGGGAGAAAGAGTAGCACAAAACTGCAAGACGTGCCCGTAAGTGATTTAAATGTGGATTTTCCCTCGGTTTTCCCCCTATGTGGCTGGATTAGCTATATCAGTGCATTAACAAGTTTTACATGGTGCAGCTGGAGAATGGAAGGAGTCTGAGCCAGTCCCTCCTGCCTCACAGAAAATACTCTGTCCTCCCTTCCTTATCGGCAACTGGTGACTTGAACAAGCCAGAGCCAGGGCTGGCACTGCCGTGAATCAGGCCTCTGTGCCCAGCTGCCTCTCCAGGGTGGGTATGCACCTCGAACACACTCAGACATTCACTCAGCTTTCAACCACTCCGTGTAACCACAGGGAAAAAAAACCTTCTATTGCTTCTAAAGCTTCTATGCTCTCTGCAGTTTAGCCAGTGCCCTGGAAGAAGGAAATGGGGCTCCTGATCCCAAAGTGTGGCCCTTGGGCACCAAGCAGTGATGAATAGCCCAGGAAGCTGTTCCACAGCCGAGGCAGGCACAGTATGATTGCTGCCAGGACTGGTCCCAGCTATCTTCCACTTTAAAAATTATCTTCCCTTTATGCAAAAATCCTAATTATTGATGGTCTTGATTAGGCCATGTGTTATCATTAAATCATTCTAAAGGCACAGTCCATTTATTTTGTATGAATTCTGATTTATTGTGAGAAAAGGCAATCACTCATTTTATGAGGACATTTATCCTCATCTATCTGGTAACCTGGGAAGGCTTAGTTAATAACCCCCCCTTCCCAAACTCCATTACATCCCAGAGGGAGATAAGGAGGCACATACAGAATATGCTCATTGATCAGAAAGACCAGTGGAATCATTATCGAGGCTCAGATATCAGGATGGCTCATGCGGGGCCCTAGAGCACTCTCCACTGAAAGCCTGAAGGAAAATATTCTTTAAATGCACGACAAGTGGTCAGATTTGCCTTGTAATGTGGCTCCCCAGAAAGATAGTTCCATACTAGACAGGAAAGTTTCTGTTGTGAAGGTGAAGGAGCCAGAAGACATTAACTATCCAGCTGAAGGAAAATAGACGCTGATGTTTGCCAGCACTAAACTCTCCTCTATTATATTGCCGCTACAATGAATGAGATTTGGTTGGACAAAAACATCTTTACGAGGTTTTTCTTTCTAGATGATCCGAAATCAGATTCTAGCCTAGAAATTGCGTCTCAAAGAATTCTGAAGTTTTAAGAGCTCAAACCATATTTAGGCAAAGACAAATGATTGAGGGGTTCAGCCTGCTCCTGATAGATCTTTGGGAACTGCAAGTCGTCTTTTGGGTTTCCAGCAGAATACAACATGCCTATGTAGAGTTAATGAAAGATCACTTCACTGATTATGAAATTCAGGGGAGGCTTTTTTAGATGGTCAAGTGATGAGACTGGTTCCTCTCTGCTCCCTCCACACTGCTCGGGGAGAGATAGTCCCTTTCAGACCACAGCTGAAGGTGCCCATGTTGCTACTGACATGTTCTCTACAGAGGAGCACTTCCTTCTGTTACTATACAAAAGAAACCATCAGGAGATGAGAACATCCCCCAGACTGATGAACCCACTGTTTCAACACCTTATGTGCAAACAGCAGGCATAGCACCCACCAGTGTAATGCAGATCCTTGGGAGGATGATACATAAGCAATGCTGTGCACATAAGAGATGTATTGGTGAAAGTGTCTTGATTGGCCGTTAGAGAGCAGGCAATCAATACAAGTACACTTGAGGTTTGCAGATTAATGAATGTATTTTGTAAGAAAACTGATGACATCGTCCAGGAGCTTGATACACCCTTGAAAACAATTCAATACCCTCAAACAAGAGTTAAGGCCATTGGCTTATAAATTACTAAATAGCCAAACCACCACTCTCTGATTGCCTGGTATTACTTCTTGAAGCATCCAATTCATTCCTCTCTACAATCCACTGTATAAATTGCTTTGATGGACTCCAGCTCTCCTTATCTATTTTATTTCATCTGACCATCTATGGTCAAGTGTTACAGCTGCCTTCTAATGTAGTCAGGAGTTAATGAACGGAAAAAGGAGATGATCATCAATCACTTTGAAATTGTCTCCTTTTGTTTAGAGAGGCAAACAGAAGACTTATCAGGAACAAGGGACGAGGTACAGGGACTGACTTCAACCCTGCCACACCACCTCTGAGCTTGCCAACAGCTGGATTAACAAGCAATATGGAATAGATTAACATCTGTAAACATCTTAGAAGGAGGGCACATAAATCATTTCACTACTATTGCTCTATCCTGAGATCAGAGAAGAAAAAAAACCAAAATCAAAACCCCCTTTTTGCTATAATCCTCTATATTTGAGAATGAAATTCATACCTCAACATTCTTAAAGCAGCCACAAATACAACACTGAAAGAGACATAACACCTCAAAAAACCCTGCAGGACACAGCAGGATTTTATTTATTTATTTATTTATTTAAGATAGATATGCCAAGAAATATACTCATTGCTGCCAAAACTCAGCAGTTTACCAAAAGATGATGAGAAAAGCCTATGTAATAATAACACCTGTACAAACACATAGACAATATTTACAAGCACTACCATGCTTGTCAGAAGATGAATTTCCATGCTCCACTCACACAATGCTGGCAACAAAAGATTATCCGTCCTTCTCAGAAGGACAGAATTAGTTACTACTGACTCCAGTGGTTACTGACCTCAGAAATCATGACTAACTTGACCAGTATTTGCACACAGAAATCGTCCTTCTGTTAACACTGCTGCAGACCAGCTTGAAAGGGTTCAAAAGCAGAAAGCAAGCCTTCTGGCTAGCTGAGCCATGGTGACTGCTCACCATCCTGCTCCTCTTCAGGCAGGAAGGAGTCTCTTCTCTATTCTTGCTATAAAGCTGCTCCCTTTCTTCATTTTCTACAGAGAAGAACGAAGGTTCTTAGAGAAGCTAAAAAGAAAGAAAAAAAGCGGAAACGAGAAACCACTCCTGTGGAAGGCAGAATGCTCCATATGTAAAAATTTGTTTTACTGTATATTTGGTGCAGCTTTTGTGCAGATACCAGGTGAAAAAGAAGCATAGTGAGCTTCTCCTGAGTGAAGGTCACAGAGCCAGGGCCTCCATCCCAGTGCCCCCATTCTGCATTGTGTGGTCACAGGAAGCTGCAGCACATCACACAGCTCTCATATGGCAAGGCAGACATTGCAGATGTAAGATAAGCAGCAGCTTTAGAGAAATGTCTTTGACTGGGCAATAACTATTTTTAATATCCATATATTTGCCAAATTTTTATATGAGTAAATCATAATACAGAAAAATAAATCATATAAAGTATAATTATTCATATCAGAATTGGATGCTAAAGAAAATTAGATTTATATACAGCCTACACAAGAGCAGATCTTTTATCACCCTGTGTAACTTCTTTGTGTTACAATGTGACATGAGGAACAGACCATAGTTTGCAGAAACACATTAAAATTAATGACATATCATTATGCAAAGTCCTAAGGGCAACAAGGTATAAAGTAGTAAGTGTTGAAAATTCTAAGGTATCTGTCATTACTATTCATTAAGACTTCAGTTTCCAAGCATTTCTGAGACCCCACTGGTAACAGCTACCCCAAGCTTGTTGATGGTTTTTCCTTGTGGCTGCTCTGAGCATTTACATTTGGGAGCATCACTTTTCATTACCATTGACTGTTATTATTTACAGTGATCAACACAGCTATGACTAGCAAATAGCCATCACAAGTTTACTTCGATGAGAATGGAGAAGCCAACCCAACATTCTGGTTTACCTGAACATTCTGAATATCTTACTCTACACAACAGGATAATTATTTCTCAGTGAAGTGTTTATGTCATGGTCACAGCAATTAATAAAGCATCTTGCCATTATTTCTGCATGCCCCATTTCCTTTAAGCATGGCAAGAGTATGAGTTAACCACCGCTTTAGGACAGCTAGAAGAAAAATGCTTCATCACCACCATACATTCTGGCCACAACTAGTAACCGCACTGACAAGAGGATTAACATGACCCGAGTTGGTATCAAAGGGGGTATATGGTCAGTATGCTGTGCTCTTGGCATGTCACTACTATGGAAAGGGATGCTTAAACTAAGCATTTCTCTTAACTGTAAAAACCTCAGCACAGTATTTTTTTCAATCCAAATGTATTTAAGTTTCAGACCAGAGACATCAAATCCAGCTGCTGCTACATTCTCTTTTTAACCTTTGTATCTTCTATAGTTTAGCTTTTCATCCAAAAATACACAGTAAAACCAACTCAATGAAAACTTTCCCAAACTCCTACACCTTTTAGGTCATCAAGCAGGTACAGAGGGCTGGTTTTAGCTCTGCACAGCAAACAGTAACAAGGTCTGTAAGTACCTGCCACAATGAGCCCTCCAGATATTCCACACAGCTCCGGCTACGTTTCCAGTCCACAGGATGAGTACAGAACAAGAGCACTTGGCTCTAGCAAACATAACACTGCTTTGCCCACAAGCTATGGGTCTAGAAAGGGAGACGCAAAAACGAAAGAGAAGAGACTCCCTTACTGTTAGGGATGGAATGTTTTGCAAATTTGTTCTTGAAAGAAGGGGAATTCATTAATTTCATGTCAACTTTAGATGCTGCTGTAGAATACCACTGTTTTCTGTTTCCTGTGTATGCATAACACGTACATGTGGGGGGACACGTGTGTGCATGCTTCCATGCATGTACAAGAACAAGGGGAGTATTTCCAGCCTGCAGAACTGCTAAAATAGCCTGAAATCTGTCAAAACTTGAGAGCTTGCATAACAAACTGAGAATCTCTGACTTCTGGAGTAACTGCCAGAAGGGAAGTGATCTCAGAGAGTTTTGTCATCATGCCCTTAGAAATAGGAACTACTTTTTAGTAGTTGTACTTGAACATATTCTACTCCCCTTTGCAATGCAGGCACATGATACGCTTCTTACAGCACTGATGATCGAGATCCTTGCAGGGAGGATGCAGCAGAAAACTATCACTTGGCATTTCCCATTCATCTCCTGCCCAGTGCAAGTCCTCTGCTCCCATTCCACAAGATGCACTTTGCCCTTGTTTGCAAATTATCTACAAGCTTTCTGGAAGCCAGAGAGCCTGGCATACAGCTCCTGCTTTCTTCTTCTTAAGGACAGTAAAAACAGTTTTACCTCCTAATGATGGGTAAACGCTTTTATTGTCAAGTTGCACCAAGGGATGCTTAGACTGGATATTAGGAAAAATGTCTTCACCAAAAGGGTTGTCAAGCATTGGAACAGGCTTCCAGGGAAGTGGTGGAGTCACCATCCCCAGAGGGATGTAAAAGATGTGTAGATGTGGTGCTCAGCGCTTAGTGGTGGACCTGGCAGTGTTAGGTTTACAGTTGGACTCAATGATCTTAAAGGTCTTTTCCAACCTAAACAATTCTATGATTCTAAATAATGCTACGAACATTTCTGTACCAGCTGCAACAACAGCCTTTAATTTGAATGTTACTGAGGTTTTTTCTTAATAGTTAAATAATTACTTTACCCATCACTGATCAGCTTTCACCCTGGCAGCACAGCCATTCTTGAAACCTCTTTGACAGCACACTGAAAACCCCAGACCACACCTCTGGCATTATTGGGTAAGTGGGAATTTTGCTGGTAATGTGTCTGGAGAAACATGGACAACTTATGTGATTAAGTAAGATTTTTTTCCAGTTTATTTATACTGTGTATGATCATCTTAAAATTCACCTGCAAAAGCAGCATATGCATGATCTGATCATCACAACATGAAGTCAATTCATCATCGTATATCAGCACTTGTCTATCTCTAACAAATGAGTAGCCCAAAGAAATTGGAGGGATTTTTCACCTACAGGCAAGCTTAATTCTAAGTAACTACCTTGACAAATCAGATTTAGTGCTTCCTTACTAGAATACATATGCAGCAGACTGAACACACAAAAAAAGGTTCGGTTTTATCAATGCCTCAAGCCAACTTACTTACTACATCACATATCTTTCCTTTAAAGTACAGCACTTAGTGCAACAGGGTGCTGGCCCTGATCAGGCTTCTGAAACGCTGCAGTTGTAAGGAAATAAATAAAACTGGTTTAAATAATATTAATCATTAGAAAAAAAAACATCACAAACACAACAAGAAACCCCAACAAGCAAAATCACACTAAAGAAGGGAAAAAAAATAAAGTCTATTTCTAAGCCATAATTACATAGGCAAGGAAGTTAATAAACCTGCCAATAAAACTGGCCACCACACACAGATCCCAGCCTACTATAATGGAACAGAAAATATTAACTTTTCTACAGAAGTTTTAAAAGCTCACCAACAGTCTCTGATACAGTTACATATTTGCCACATAATTAGGTTAAAAAGCCCTGGAGGAAGGTCTTTCTTTTGTGCCACATTCTATTATGTCCTTAAAAATAGTCTGTTATAGATTTTTCAGCCATATTTAATACTCTAAGACTTCTCTGAAAGGTTATTTGGAAATAGCTACTTATGAAAATAAGGAGACCCACCAGATAGCAGGTTCACAACAGTGACCCCAATCTGTGTGTTCATGAGAGTATTTAAGCCTGTGCAATGGGAACAACAGCAGCTGGGAGCGGGGCAGATAACGTGCCTGCCAAGGTGCTGGGTGCCCAGAGGCACACAAGAGAGGACCCAGAGTCACAAAATCAGTCTCAGAATGCAAGGGCAAAAGGAATGATGAAGAATCCATGCCAACAGGCTTGTGGATGGGTCTCTACACATGCCCAGTAGCTCTGTGACTACTACATGTGTTTTCATGAAGGTACATTTTTACAGTTCCAAGTGTAACTACTGTTAAAGCATGCAAAACATCATCACAGGTAAATTGAGAGCAGTGGTTTTGTTCAGGGACTACCCGTAAGGAGAGTCTCCTTGCACAGTAAATTACACATTCCCAATAAAAACCCACCCTTGGTCCTGAGAACACACACTGCACACACCAGCGGGCCCTGAGGGTTCCACTTTTCTGACACCCTTCTAAAGACACAGCACTAATGCAACCAGCATGGCTGGACACCACATCCAGCCCAGCCCAGCCTGCCAGGCCAGAGCACACCAGTGCTGGGGTTTAGCCAGCTTCAGGCAGCACCTCCAAATAAACCATCAGAGGGGCAAACTACAGCCAGAGAAAGTAAAAAGAAAGAGAATGAACTAAAAGTAGTGAGAAGTGAGGTGAGAGAGGGCAGAGTAAGCTCAGACAGGTACTACTCTGTGCTAAATTACTCTGGCAGCTAAATAATTTAAACCATTAATCTCACGCCTCCATACAAAGCAATGAGGTTTTGTCACCAGCTTTTATTCTAGCCTGAACTTTCAATTTGTTCAAGTGTCAATCCAGGTGGCTTTGTTGGAAACCAATGAGGTGAGATTATTTGAGCAATTATGAACTAGAATGAATTGGTGCAGTTGAGAAACCTGCAAACAAAAAAAATCCTTTGTTCAGGAAAACCACTTTAAACACTAGAGACACAGGTCACCCCTGAGACATGCAGAAGACACATGGAAGTCTTGGTTTCCAAAACTGTAAATAGTCATGGAAGAAGTAAAAATGGTTGGGGTATTTTCTTGGGTTTATTTTGCTGAAGCTTATTTTGCCACATCAGATTTGCCATTTGTATACTTGAGTTTTCAGAAAGCCTGAAACATTTGCATGGAACTGCCTCCAGCTTTGTGTCTGCAGAGGACAAGTTGCTGGTAAATCTCTTTATTTATAAAGCCTACAAACTGAGGCACATGTTCATGTAAATTAAGACACAAAACCTTATATCTATTTCAGTACTTTTTGCCTATACTTTCACATCAAGTGCTTAAGAGAACATGGAGGAGATGGTACAGTGGCCAGTGACAGTAAAAGAAACAAATACATGTCCTTATTGGGAAGGGATTGTATGTCTGTAGAATACAAACTTGGGGAATTTATTTAACAAAGTGTCCTGGTTTCAGCTTAAACCACGACACAAAGAGTAGGGGATGTTGGCCTTGATTCAGCAAAGGATGTGAATAAATCCAGAGTAGATGCCTGCATAAAGGACAGATGACTGGACTGTGTCCTGCATCTTCTGCTGCAAGAAGCAAGCAACCTACTCCTACATTGCCCATCTCTGAAAGGGCCTGGCACAGCGGAGCTCCAAATATTCCTGAGGTTAACAAAGTCACATCCCACCACACTCCTTTGAACTCTAGGAATTTTCTTAAACTTTTAACTTGATGAAAGAAAGCAAGTGATATTTCTTTGCAGCTCTGTTAGATGCTGGGTACCTAGAGCTAAGTCCTGCACAATTCATTAAAACTGTGAGGTTTAAAACAGGCAAGACTGCGGTGGCCACAGGCTTCCCTTGCCAAGAAGTTACACACTGGCCAGTGCAGCTCAAGGTTTCGTTCACATCAGCACTTCCTCAAAGTTGATTGGCCAAGATACACTATATAGGGTGTTTGTGACTACTACTGATTGCTTCTGCGGTTAAACTGGGAATCAAGCTCTCTCTTCAGCTCACATGTGCTACCAACTCCTTTGGGAGCAGGATCACCTATTTGCAAGGTGTGTTGGGTGGAGAAACAGAGAACACCAGGAGCTGCTGAACACTAACAGAACTTGGAAATGAGCACATTGCAGTGCTCTGCCTGGTTCCTGGGCAGAGAGACTCCCATCAGCTTGACAGTTTGGCTGAAGATGTTACCACCACTCTGCCAGCTCTGTGGACACTCTGGGATGTAACCTATAAACAGAAGTTCATCCACTGAAAACTCTGCTGCTTTTCAAGTGAGTGACCAAGGTCACAGACTTCATTCATGAGATTCTGGCTTTCCGTCTTATAGAAGCAAGGCCCAACAAACATGTTTTTCCAGCAGCATCCTGATTGAAGTACCTGCAAGGCACGCAGCACAGAATAGGAATTCTTCTAATCAGAGACCACTTCTCAAAAAATGCTAGCCCTTGCTGCTGCCTTGCTCAAGGTCACAGGCTGAGTGGCTGGTGAACAAACAGATCTGCTACCTTGCAGCACAAGGAAGAATTAAAATCCAATCTAATTTCAGTGCCAACCCTGGGATTTGACACTGTCAAAACAATTTTCTGTTTAAAAGCAACAGCAGACTATGAGCAAGGCAGCAGAAGAAAACTGGCAGTGAAATGAGACTGTAATCTGTCGGGTTTTTCTTAAAATTAGATTATAAGAAAAAGGTTGATCAAGAATATTAATTAAACAAACCATCAGTTCTAAAACCAGTAATCCTGCACGTAGGCCAGGGCAATCCCAAGCACAAATACAGGCTGGGAAGAGAACGGATTGAGAGCAGCTATGTGAAGGACTTGTGGGTGTTGGCTGATAAGCTCACCATGACCCAGCAGTGTGCACCTGAAGCCCAGAAACCAACCGTGTGCAGAGGCTGCATTCCTACAGTGTGAGCAGCAAGTCGAGGGAGATGACTCTACCCCTTTACTCTGCTCTTGTGAGACCCCACCTGGAGTACTGTGTCCAGCACTGGGGCCCCAAACATATGGACGTGGACCTGCTGAAGCAATTTCAGAGGAGGCCACAAAGATGCTCCAAGGGCTGGAGCACCTCTGCTATGGAGACAGACTGAGAGAGCTGGGCTTGCTCAGCCTGGAGAAGAGAAGGCTCCAGAGACACCTTAGAGCAGCTCCCAGTGCCAAAAGGGGCCAACAAGAAAGCTGGAAAGGAGCTTTTGACAAGGGCACGTGGGGATAAGACAAGAGGGGAGATTTAGATCAGCTATTAGAAATAAGTTCTTTACAGTGAGGCTAGTGAGGCACTGGCACAGGTTGCCCAGAGAGGCTGTGGCTGCCCCATCCCTGGCAGTGTTCAAGGCCAGGCTGGACAGGGCTTGGAGCAACCTGCTCTAGTGGAAGGGGTCCCTGCCCACGGCAGGGGGTTGGAACTGGATGAGCTTTAAGGTCCCTTTCAACATAAACCATTTTATGGTTCTATTTTTGGTTCTGATGGATTACTACTTTGGATTCTAAATTTAAATAACTGAATAGAGGTTTTCCTCAGGTATTACATATGCAGTGCCCAAAATATCTTAAACATGCCCTAATTTTTTTTCCCCTCCTCATAATATTGCACTTGAACTTGGTGCATAACAGGCTGCACAGCCTGGTGAACAGACAGAACAGTACCACTATTTCAGTAATTTAATACTTTGCAGTTACTGTTCAATAAATATAATCCCCTGTAATCATCTGGTATCGTTTCTTAAAAAATCATTAAGAAATTATTCTTAGAAATTAACCATTTCCACATTAAAATCTGATTACCAATAGTACTCTATTGCTCAGCACTGCATGTATCACTAGTTTTCTACTTATATCCTCCCCTATTTTTCCCAATGCATCATTCATCATGAAATAATCAGGACAGTAAGCACTATATTTTATGTCATCAGGATGTTCTATTTAAACAGTTCATCTGACACTTTAACATGCACTATAAACCAATACTGAAAATAAAGCTGGGATATACCAGCGAAGGTGAAGGATTTCAGTAAAGTAGGAAAAAATCGTTCTGAACACAACTGGCAGCTCTTGGCCACTGCATAAAATCCCTATTTTCATTTTAAATTACCTTGGAATTGAAATAAAATCCACTTCTGTCTTGGCCACCAATTTAATTGATATTGATAGTCCCATGTGTTCAGTCTTTAATATACACTAAATTCCTCCTAGAATAATCATATAGCCATCAAGGATTTGCTTCTGATTTACACTTCTGCTCAAACACAGAATTTGTTCCACTGCTGTCCTTGTGACTACTGGTGCAAGAAAGGGCTGCACAAGTTTTGCTATAACAATAAAGCAGTATTTTTCAGCTGCATGGCCAACTAACAAAAGTAGTAATACCTGAGTTGCATCTAGAACTAAGCCCCTTTTCCCCAATTAACTACAGTGGGAAAAGGATTCCAAACAAACGGAAGATGTTATTTAGGTAAAACCAAAACTATTTTGTATTTTATCAAATTCCATTAATTTGGTCTTTTATTTGGCAGGTTTACAATTCAAGGTCAAATCTACAACCTAAGACTCATGACACCCAAGTTTTGTAGCCAGCGTGAATCACTGTTAAAATAACAAGGAAGAGGCCGACATAGCATAGGCGCTGCCCTTACACTTTCATATGGAAACAGCATCCAGTAAATGGTGATTATTTCCAGGATTTAGGCTAAAAGACTGTGCTGGAACAGAACACATGAAGCAGAGGTGCATAAACACATGCTGCCCTGCAGCACCACCACCTTCTCCAACATGGGATCAAGCACAGCCTGAGACACCTTCAAATGCACAGACCTTCAGGAGTCTCCAGTGCTAACTTCCTTCACCAAGCCTGCCAGTGACCAAATGAACATGTGAGAACACAGGAGGGCTTATGGAAAAACAAATCCAAACTGGGGGGGAGCTGGAAAGCAGATTTAAGCCACTTTCTCAACTGCTGCCCTTGACCAAGGGCTAATTCTGTATCTCTCTGACATCTGAATCTTACCCTCAACTCCTGCTGACTCCAGACCAGACCCTGAATATCTCTGAGCATCCCGCTCTTTGAAAGATTGCTCTGCTGTGCCTACCAGAATTCCAATTATTCCGGTTATCACTTGAAAAATATTGTTCCTTTAACTTTCTTTGACAGATAAAAATTGGGCACATTATAAAAAGGTCTGTAAGTTCTTCCAGATGGCATTTGAGGTAACGCGTGTCCTTCTGCCAAGATACACACTACTCCAAAGGCAGGAGTCTGAAAGCTCACAGAACTTGAACAATTGACACACTGTGATTGACACAGCTCTGCTCCTGGTGTGAAATGTCCTATTTAAGGCTCGCTGGGCTGCACTGGCTCAGCAGCAGGACTGCAGCAGTGCTACCATTTCTCTTCTACGTGGATTCAAGAACTGGCACAAAAGTACGATGCAGAGATGCTCTCACTTTCTGCACTGTCATCCCTCACCATGTGCCACACAGACAACCTGGCACGGCTTTGTTACTCTGAACCAAGAAATGGTATTTTCGGTATGCCATTCAGTTTCAGAGTTACTTTATTTCCTTTGCTATCCCCTTTGTCCTGGGCTTTCATGCCATCACAGCTTTGTTGCAGAGAAAGCCATCCTGCCCTCCACACAAGGCATAAAAACTTCATTTTGGTGGATGCTTAACTGCAGATAAATAGAAAAAGAACAGAACCTGAGGTGGACAAATGGAGGAAAGAAGCACTTTCAAATACCTGGAAGTGATAAGTACGCGGAGTTTGAACCTTTCCTTTTGGAGACTAGCCACAAATACTAGAAGGGATTTTACAGCTCCTTTCTCTTTTCCATGAACATCAGCACCGAACCCTGACCTTTATTGAGTGAAGTTATGGGAAGTTTTTGCTTCTCTGTAGCGAGATAACTTTTCTTCACTAATTCATTTATAGAAGGAATATTAAAAAGAATCCCTGCCACAAAAAAGGGAAAATGAAAAGACATTTTCTCATTTTCAGCAAACTAGCAGGGGAAAAAAAACATGTTAAAACCAAAAGAAAACAGGTATGAAGATGAGTCAAAAAGGTTCATTCCTATGACATGATTTCAAAACATCTGCATTATAGTGGGCTTAAACCTTGAATAAAAGGTGCCTTTCAGACTGGAAAAGTTAATATAGTTGAAAATAAGACAATCCAGAATGTTTATATGCATCAGCCTTTCACTTAAGTAACTTCCTATGGCATCTGCTAGATTCTGATGAGCCATCTTGTTTCAAAAGGGGAAGAAAGAAGAAGGAAAAACCCCAACAAACACAAAAGAGCATTTCCACCTAAGTGGAAAGCGCTTACTTCTGAAAAGCTCCACATCTCAAACTGACCTCCTTATGACTCATTCTCCGTGGAGGACGTAGCAGCACATATGGGCACACTGTGTGCCCAGCACAAGATGAAAGTGGTTCATTACTTTGAGTGCTTAGGCAACAGATGCCAGAGAATCTAATATGAGAGAATCTGATGAGAGATAAGCTAAGGCTGCAGTGTTGAATACCTTCTAAGAGATCTGAAGGATTGTACTTTAAAGCAATATACTGTTTTTAATGAGGCTTATATACCAAATTTTACTATAGAAAGATGTCCACGTTTTCATATCCAGATGAAGGAGATTATTGGGTTGCATTTTTCTTAGAGGAAAAAAAAAAATGCAACTTGTGCTCTGCTGTTCTCTAGTGAATTGGTACACAGCATGTTTCTATTTTGCTGGCTCAGGCAGGACAAGAGCAGGCAGTACAACAGATTACCACAATGCTGACAACTTTTCAATCACCAAAACAGGTGTTAGATTTGAAAGCCAGACCATGAGGTAGAAAAACTTACACCAGTAACAGTCTCCTGAGATTGCTCTTCCCCTTGTTAACAAGGCCACATAACAGCAAGGGCTACTGACTGGGGTAACCCGAGGGGCCACCGAACGCCTGTGAGGTTGGGGGGCACACAGGCCCTGCAGGAATTCACATACCACCTGATCCCCATGTGCACCAGGAGGTGGCAGCTGGGAGAGGAGAGTTTGCCCTTGCTTCCCTGAGCCACTGTGCACGCAACCACCACACTCGGCATTCATCTGTGTACAGTGGCTTCTACGCTGCTAGAGCTGCAGACCAAGGTTCTTCAAGCATCTATGTCCAACATTAGGCACATGAAATGGAATATCCTTATGGAACTGATGGGTACCATCTAACTGCAGTAGTAAGGACTACAAGAGCTAGATGAAACAAAGGGCCTACAAGTCAGAGATGTGAAAGTACTAATTCAAAGCTGGTGAGCTTGGAAAGCTAAGAAATTCTTCTCAAGTTGGTCCACCTATTAATTCAGCTGCTTTTGCTGCTGGTATTATTGCAGTTAAAGCTTTGATATCAAATACACAAGTTTCACAGAAACTTTAAAGAATTAGAAATCCTCTAATTTTTCCCTTCCAAACTTATGTCTCTTGCAGGCCCATGGCCTTTGAGTGGAACATCAGACAAATGTGTTCCTTTATTAATTATCCACAAGACTCATCAGCTGCAGGTCTTCCAAACAAGATTTTGTCTCCAAAGCAGACAACAGAAAAATTCCATTTCATCATATTAACATGGGGCAATAAAAGCACAACCTAAAAGAACAAATGCATTTATACTTCCACGAAATATTAGCCTTGGACTTGTCTTCTCTTACTAGGGGACTTCTCAGATCAAGACACCAAATGGATACAAGAAGGAGTATTATTAAGTATTCATAGAGCATCGATAAATCCCTGATCTTACACAGAATCCAGTACAAACACTGCCAAGATATGCCAGTGATTTAAGGAGGTACAAAAATGATGTTCAGCACATTGCATTTTTAATAGAAGAATGGCATGGTCCATACCTAATACCAATTGTATTAACTGAAGAATGTTAAATCAAGCAAGAAACATTTCTCATTTCTGTTACAGCACATACGTCACTGCACTAATCTAAGAACATTTGTACACAGCTTTTTGTAGCCACCTAGAAGGCAATAATTCACACCATGAGTAATTATAACATTAATAACTACAAACCTAGATGCATTCTTACAGGCATCATTTTTGAAGACTGTTGGTCTAGCTCACTTTCAGTAAGCAGAATGATCAAATTTCCTGTCACGTTCGTCTCTAAATACTTCATGTTTATTGTTCTTCCTATATATGAAAGCCAGTACAACATTTCCAACCTCATTCTGTACCAGTCTGGGATTTCTAACTGACCTTGCTGTTCTCACAAGTTCCCCCACAAGCCATTTGCCTAAAAGGGTGATGCGATTTCAGCATCTCACACAAAACAGGTTCCTCGTCTTTCTCTTCTCAGTGTTCTCTATTCCACATGAATCAATTGCTGAGTTGTACCATCATCAGTCCCAGCTGCACAGCAGTTCACACCTAACCAACTACCCAACTTGTAAGGTTATATCTAACCACTGTAAACAGACAAGCCACTCAGCCACGCAGGTTTGTAAAACATTTTGCTTCATTATACACAGTTGCATGTTTGGGGGGGATGTGGGGTGGGTGTGTTCCAATATGTTAACATCAATCTTTAAATAACTTTGCACTCAGCAGAACATGCATCAATTGCCAATGTGCTGAGGAATGTAACAGCAAGCTCACAAGTGATATGAGAATTGCCATACTGGTAATGAAATCCACATTGAAAACTTCCCATAACCCCAGGTGCAAAGAACTATTGTGATTTTTGTAAGGGAGAGTAAATGTCTTATTTCTATTTCAAGTTACTCTGACAGCAATTCTGCATCTTAAAGGCAATATCCCCAAACTGGTAAGTGGGAGTCCCATATACTACTGTAAGAAATTGTAACTCAGTCCTAGTAAAATAGTGGAAGGGATGATTGAACAAGTTGTTCCACATTTTGGTTACCCCATCTACAACCTTTTCTTTACAGAATACAAAATTTTAAGAGAGGGATGAACTGAAGATTAATGAATGCAATACTTCTACTGGAAATACTATGCTGTTTATCTTGAGATTCAATCAGGCTCTGAAAACTTAAGGTAAGCCAATAGTCATAGGAGTAATCACAGTCTCAGTTCTATTATGATTTCCCAGAATCAATGAGCTGCAATACAAACACTTGCCCACAAGCATGAGAAGCAGCAGCCCGCCCTGCGCTGCCGCTGATCATGACTAATAGAAGCCTGACACAGGAATGGATAGCACAGAATGAGAATCACTGCTACACAGCTTTGTTTCATTTGTTTCCATTTTCAAGCAGTAATACAATATAAAAATCTGTATCATTTTAGCTGCTAGAACATGTGGCATAGGAAGAAAAAACAATTTAAGATCTTATTTGTAGGAATATGTGGTCACGTTCTGCAATATTCTTCACTTTGTACCAACAAAATGTAGAATTAAATGATTCTGAATAAATTGTGCTTTCTTATTACCTAAATTTCCTGCTACACATCCATACCCCTGCACTCTGCAGCCAGCAGAGCACACCGACCCTGACATTCCAAATACCCTGGGAAGTTTGTCACATCAGAGCATTAACTGCCTCCCAAGGCAAGGCCTGGACCAGAACACTGAACAATTCACAGTTTAGATTCATGGCTTTCCAGCTCCACCTCAGGTCTTTTCAAGAAGTCAGAGAACATACATTTGTAAAGATGCTGCAGTATAAGTCCCCCAGGACTGCAGTGAGATACCAGGTGTATGTCTGTTCCTTTTCCTTCCACCAACTTTAAACAGGACCCTCGGCTGGAGCTGCTCAGCCAAAGCAGCAGCCCTATGTGGGTAATTCCACCAGCAGAGTCCTTCAGGCTGGTGCCTCCAGAGCCCCTCATTTGCTAGAGCTGAAATCCCTCCTTCTCACCACTGGGTTCTACAGCAGTAACAACTGACTGAGTGAAAATTGACCTGTGTTAAAATCCCTTAAGACTACATTAACATACCCAGCTAATGCAACTTACTTCAAAAAACGTTTTCACCCCTGCTCAGGTCTGCATTGTGTTGCTGCCTTATTGTCAGACTTCCTTAATTTGCTTAAACCGCCCCCCATGCCAATTCTGGTGGGTCACAGCTCACATGGGCTGCTTTGCCTAGTTAGTTGAATTTGGGCAAAGGCTACTTTTGAATCATTACACACAACTGGAAACAAACATTAGTCCTAATTCATGGCGTTTCTTTTTATTTTCTTCTTTGGCCAAGAATTTTCCTTTCAATTCTAAGTTTTTGCTGCTTGTAATATACAGAATGGAGAGCACTTTACTCTTGACCTTGGTTAGCACTACTGAATTTCAATTGTTACATCTTACAGTTCTGGAAGCCAGAAGAATCTTGTAGTCTGTGTTACAGCCTTGAGAATCAAATCAAACTTCAGGGCTCTGACTCCTGGACACTCTACAGTATTGGCTGTAATACTTGTGTTTTACCTGATACTGGTGTAGTAAGATGCAAGACTGAGTGAGGTAATTTGATCTTTTACCCTTTCTACCATGAAACTCCTTTGTCGCCTATGAATAGCAGTGATAACATTTGCAGCATATAAAAGCATGGATTACACAACCAAGAACTGAGAGCAGAAACAAATTCTGAGAGGAGATAAGAAATTAAAACACTTAATTGCTGCAAAGAAATACACAAAAGCAAGCAAAGCTCTATGACAAAATATATTATATGTCTGTGCCACAGGGGACAAAGCAAAAAGCTGTAGAGATGCCAAACATTAAACAAATTGTGCTCCTAAAATTAGATGGGGACTGATTTTGCACATATACACAGCAACTCAGCACTCCGATGAATTTATTGTGAAGAATACAAGGTGTGTAATGTTTGTCACTATTCCTCATTTCCTGCTTCCATCTGCTTAGACCTAGTTGAAACCTGCTACCGTACATTACACGGCCCCTTTTTTCTGGGTCTCTGCGATCATTACCATAACAGGGGAGTAATGAAAAGGGTAACATTAGATCTAGCGCCAGTGTTTCCTACCCAAAGAATTACAGTGCCATTTCTGCAGTACTGCAGGGTAAAGTAAGTAAAATACCTAGCAAAATTCAAACAAAAATAAAGCAGAAAAAACCTGCTTTCACAATCTGCTTCAAAGGCTGTTACATGCTATCAAAGTGGTGGTGATCTTCAGCAGTAAAACCTAAATCAAATCTACAACTAACTTCACCAAGAGAAATATAAAGCATCACCAGACAGAGGAATGGGCACGGAGGCTGCTGCCTTACAATGATCTGTCATACACGGAAGTTGAATTAGACTGGAATTTTAATTGCATAAACAATTCACGACAAATACTAGTTAGGTGATTTATTAAAATAAAAGCCATCAATATTGCCTCTACTACAAGTGTAGAAAGGATATGGGTGGGTGTATTATAATCATTTAACAATTTTGGGTGGACCCACATTATGTAAAATTTCTGAACCGGCTCGATCCTGCAA
Source organism: Coracopsis vasa (assembly GCA_026283785.1). Taxonomy (NCBI): domain Eukaryota; kingdom Metazoa; phylum Chordata; class Aves; order Psittaciformes; family Psittacidae; genus Coracopsis; species Coracopsis vasa. The sequence goes on from JANHGB010077882.1 coordinate 62,239, forward strand.
CAAGGTTATAACTCAGTTATCTGCATGGAACTAAACAAACTACCTCTCTGTAAGTTAAACTGACACCATAAACTTGTGACTGCATACAAGAAATTATCAATCGCTATCAGAAATACCAAGAAATTCAAGTACTCTGCTTCCTCTTAGCACTGTCACAACATACTTGTGTTCCCCATAGTTTATGTTCTTGCCAACTGATTAATCCTTTATTACCCAATTTGGAATGAGGAAAGTCAACTACTTCATATATAATTACAGAAAACTCAAACCCAATGTTAAAAGGAATAACAGCTTACATTATCTAAATAACTGGCTTCAAGCCCTTTATTTTCCATTTCTTCACTAACAATTTTTGATCCATACAATATGGCAGCTTTCTGACAGGACACAAGCAAAGCAGTTATTTCACACAGGAGAAGGTAACCGCTTTTGTGACAAAAAGGAACAGACAGCATTACCACGACTGCTTCTTCTGGGCTTAAAATTATAAATGTTTCATTTCTTCAAGCAACAAGTCAGGCTAAACATGGAGAACTTTGCTGGAATATGACTAGGCTACAACAGGATAAATTCTCTGTAGGTCTGCTTGGAGTATTCTCACTAGAAGAGGGATTAATCAATCTAACTGGGTAACAAGGAGATATCAAGAACATTCATGGCAATTTCATAATACAGATAATGCACACTAAATTCTATGAAAACAGCTACAGAATCGCTGAACAACTCAAAATGACAACGCATTTAACTAACTGCAAAGCATTCTCCAAGTTCTCACCTATAAGAACTGTTGAGTCATGCATCAGCCCCGAGAAGTGACTCTCCTGAAATCTTTCCAAGTAACTCCTTAAATAAACAGCCTGTTTATATTAATAAGGGTCAGCATGTTTTATTAACACACTCTGTACATATCCCCTTTATCAATACACCAACACCTGCATGTGGCAACTGTGTATTAATAACACAGGAAGATAGATTGTTAACAGGTTCTGTGATTCTCACCGCATCTGTCTCCATTTCTCCAGTTGCTCCAAGGAACCCCGTAGTGCTCTCCAACACTTCTGTGGCAGGAAACTAATCCCAAGGCCAGCTGTTCCTCACTACAAGGTCAATTAGCATTGAAATATTCATAACAAAAAGCCTTTATATTCTACTGCCTAAGGAGGCATAATACTGTTTTGTTGTAACACTTCAAAAAACAAGAGCTAGCTAAGAATTTTGTTTGGGCTCTTGCTTATTAATTTATACCTGTGGGAATTCAGAATGTCATTGTGCTGTGCTGCTTCCCCCCTGCCTGCCTGCCTACCAGCACTATTACAGACAGGTCACTGGGTTTAAAGCATTCCCATTTCAAAGGCTGCAAGAAGGATGGGTGAGGGACTTGTGCCCTTTTGGAAATCTGCACAATGAGAGTTTAAAGGGTTAAGGCAGAAAATATCAAACGCATTGTTCTAAACTATTTTAAGAGAAACATTTACACATTCTCAGCATTGAAGGGAAACAATAAAATTTTATACGGTTTAAATAAAACAAGGCCAGTAGCTAACACTAGAAGTTGGCATTTTACCAACTGCCAAAGGCAGATCAATAAATAACCATCTTAAACTAAAGAAAAAAGGCTTAGCAATGTATTATCAGCAACCTACCACCCAGGCAAAGGACATCAGAGGTACAGTGTGCTATGCAACTGTTCTGGTTGCAGTGGCAAAAGGTGGGGTTTCTGTACACCCAGTCTAAGGCATGTATTTTGCTGCCATGGGAGATGACAAACAGCTCCCCACCTTGCCTGCTGGGAGCACGAAGGATAAAGGATACAGCCACTACCCTGCTGGGAATGGTATAGACATTATAAGTTCTCCCATTCCTTGCTGAAAAACATTTGACAGAACTCACAACTACCACAGAATAAAAGTGTTTCTGGTGTATTTATTATCTTGCCCCAATAAAATATTGAGGACTATAACACAGGGTTCAATAGCTGCAGAATAAATACTAGGATACGTGTTTGGATGGAGCACTAAAACCAGCCAACCAACTTACTGCAGATGGTTTCACAAACCAGTCACACATTATTGGATTTTCAACAAACAAGATTAGTCAAATGAGAAAGTGAAAACAAAGGAGTAATGCAGGACCAACTGCTAGCACAAAGGCTTGTGACAGATTTTTGACTATTCCTAATGAATTTCAAAATACACATACCACTACTACATGTTTTAATAAATACTAAGTTTTCATAAATGAGTATTGCAAACCAAGTGCATCACAGCTGCCATACACATGGCTAAATCAGTGCCACGTTACTTTTTGTATCAGCTCAAACAACCACCACAAAGTTGTGACTTGTTGCATTGAAATCTTTCCACTCAAAAACCTACAGAAACTGTCCTGTGCTTCAAACAGCTTCACAGAATCATAGAATAGTTAGGGTTGGAAAGGACATTAAGATCAAGTTCCAACCCCCCTGCCATGGGCAGGGACACTTCACACTAAACCATGCCACTCAAGGCTCTGTCCAACCTGGCCTTAAGCACCACCAGGGATGAAGCATCCACAACTTCCCTGGGCAACCCATTCCAGTGCCTCACCACCCTCACAGTAAACAACTTCTTCCTTTCTTATATCCAATCTAAACTTCCCCTGTTGAAGTTTTAACCTGTTACCCCTTGTGCTATCACTACAGTCCCTAATGAAGAGTCCCTCCCCAGCATCCCTATAGCCCCCCTTCAGATACTGGAAGGCTGCTAT